>SNQJ01S0143288.1:2229-24489 GCA_010110895.2 Picea sitchensis
TATATATATATATATATATATATATATATATATTGCAATGATTCAAAAAAAATCACAAAGAGATATCAGAATTGTTTACAACTACAATTCAATTACTTGTATTAATCCAACTATCAGTTGGAGTGAAATCATCATTACATACACATGTATTATCAGTCACACAGAATTTTCATAATGCAACAATTAATAAGATAAAATTCAATGTGCCAATACCCATGGCCACATATACACAATGCATCCATGCATTGACTACATAATACCACATAAATATTTCATGCATTCCACCATGATGAGTTGGAATGTCTGGCCAATGACTACACATCATCCACACACTTCCTACTACTTGCCTAACTATTGGGTTACCTTCCTTTCCCACCCAAACACAACACCAAGAATATAATCCTTAAGTTCTCTTCAGTGTTGGAAAAGAGGTTGCAATCCAAACATCAGATATACAATGGATATCATTGAGCACTCACATAGTGGTATATCCCTTCCATATCCAACCATATTATGGTTTCACACATGACTAGCTATATGTATATTCATTGTTATAGGAGTATGTCTCCCGAATTAACCCGATTATGATCCCATAACTAATCATAACACAATATGCAACCAACATTTTATCTAAATGCATTCTAGCATCAAAAACATTTGCATACTCTAGGCCTTTGTCCATTACGTATCAATTTAAATATTGAAATTAGCTAAAGGAATTCTTAACTCAATCCCCTTCAACATGTATGCAACAAAAATAAATAAATGCATACCTACCTGGTTGTTATGAACCTACTTGTTGTTATCTGTCCAACTGATATTTGTAGAAGCTCACAAAATTCCTCCTTCATCATTTTGATCACCATTCCTGCCATCCTCATGGCTCTTCACCTAGATGGAAATCATAAGCAACAACAACATCCACGTCTTTAACAATTCTATATCATTTTTCCTAGATACATAATACATCATTAGTCATACTCAAACATTATTTCATAATAATAGACGATTCTAAGTTCACAAGCATGTTATATGCATATCCAAGAATGTACATATGCAAAATTATACATCCATATGCACCAAACATTTACTCTTAGCATGCCTACTAATGCATATGCAATTTAACTTCATTGTATTCCTCATGCACTCTAGTGCATTTCTGTTTTAATTCACTTATTTATTTATCTATTTCTGTTGTAGTTGGTTGTTCTTGAATTCCTTCAGATCCTTGTTTCCTTGTGTGCTTCCATTCTTTTCATCTGCACTATGGTTCCCTGGGTCTGAACAGTTTTCCAGACACATTCCACTTGGTCATTCTTTCCCACTTAATACCATTCCCCAATGGAAATCCATTTTCATTCAGTGCCAGTTTTCAAGTTAGAGACCATTCCAATTTCTCTACATTGGCATCCTACTTCCACTGTGAACTTTGATATCATAAGTGGATTTATTTCACTAAGTACTTTTAGACAAGTAGATAAGTCATATCTAACAAATCCTTCCCTGGAACTCCTGTGATTGAAACATAGAGATTATTCACACACCACCTCTTAAGCTCTTTGTTTTCTTCCACATCAAGTTCGCAACTGTCTACACATCTCTACCTTCAAGGATATGGAGCCTTACTTTTGCTTTCTATGCCCATAAATGACATTATTCACCTGCTAGCATCATGTCCCATGTGAGGATTCTTTCTTTTGTAGTACCTCATCCAACTTATGTAAGAAATGTCATGCCTCCATGACCCTAACATATGATCCTATTCTTGAATTGATCTTGTTATACCTCTAATCCTGAAAAACCTGGAAGAAACCATCATGTTAGAACTATACAGATCATACAAAAATTGTCAATTAAATTTATAGGTACCTTTTTTGTTTAATTCATGAATAAAAAGTATATCAATCTTCATATTATAACAGATCCTTGTTATTTTCCTCCAAATCCTCTGAATAAGCTTTCTAATGACTATACTCTTGCCCCAATCGGATAGCATAGATAAAAGTTAGGGCTCCCCGAAAAACCACTTTCATCCCCCTTAGCTCATATAGAAAATCGAGAATTGCATAGGTGATTCCTTCAAACCAAGTTCCATGTGACCATAGTTCGAAATCGTGGGCTTAATCACTCTTTAGCACCCCACTCTGTGTTTTTCTACACAAGAGCTTGCGTGAACACTAAGTCTGACGGTTGATTTACTTCCAGACCCCTTTTACCTTAGCATGAGACCAACGATGAGACCAAGTCCTCCGGACTTCGGCCTTCGACTATTTTCCCCTATCAAATTTTGTTTTCCCCCTAGGTTGCACTTCACCAAAGCCTTTAATAACTCCAACAGAAAAAATGGACGGTCGAGATTTAATCTCCCGCCAAATTGACGGTCCTGCCCTCATCTAGAGGCTTCAACGATATCAACGGATACTACTTAATCAGGCATTGAGATAGACGATGCTCAACCAATTCGAAAATTATACGCTCTTGGGTATTTCCATTCCTCAGTTTTCCACTTCCCGAGAGTGGAAATCCTCTGAAGTACTTACCTCTTCTCCCTCTGCTGGATCCAATGGTCACAAGAACTCTTGGAGGATCTTATATCAACGAACTGAATTCACTACTCTAGGACTCTAGGACATTTCAAGTCTTGAGTCACTCAAATCCCTGGAGTGATATCTTTCGAAGTGCTTACTCCATCCATCCACTACTTGATATAATGGTTGAGAAAGGTCCTGAAGGGCTCTTAGATTGACATCCCACATGCCTTCACGACTTCGGGATTTGGCACATTTCACTCGTAGAAACCTAAAAACCCCTAGAGTCACATACTCCTGAAGTTGACCCAACACGCTAACATCACCCATGGTGAAATGGACCCCCGGAACATGTGCCACGTGTCACTAAAAAAAAAATAGATCGGTGTCCAAAAGGTATCAAAATCGAAAGAAACGTGTCCCCACATGGAACCCCTACCATATGGAATAATCCATGTCATCAACCACATGGCCAATCCACAATTACTACTCTAGATCAGACAACCTGCATGACATCACGACTTTACACTTTTGTGCATTCACCACTTTGGGGCCACAACGTTTCGGGGCTTTGATCTGCAACATACCTAGTAATCGCTAGAGTGGACTAAGGCCATGTCATCAATCAAATTTGGGACTCCGGGCTTTAGAAGTTTCCCAAGTCAAAAACTTGCTACCTCTCGGATAGTCGAACAATGAATTGAAATGGACAACTCAGACTCCTCCCACAACCAAAGACTGCGATTAACTCTAGCTTTGGCTTCAAGGTTTCTTTCTCCGGAAGACCCCCATACTCCTAAATACATTCCATATCTAAAGGTCCTAAACACTCCTAAAGTCCATGGCTCCATCTAATGGTTGATGGGACTTCGGGACTCCGACGCTCCAAGACTTTGGGTTATAACAGTTCCACAAGGTTTAAAACTCCTGGACTGAAAAATACCGAAGTGGTCAACATTGGGTGACCACTATCAATGAAGAAGATCCATCCATGTCTACTATCATATCAGACAACTAATGGGACTTCAAACCTCTGGCCTTCGATAGTTCAATCTTTTCATGCCTACCAATATTTTCGAAGCGACGAAGTTCCGAAGTATTACATTTCGTGCTTGGCCTCGATTGATGACTGACGATCAACAAGATAGATATAACAATTAGGAATTAACCTTTCTCAACTTCTAGTCTTTCCTTCATCAGATGACTCCTACTCATGAGCCCTTCGATCCAACGATCCAAATCTCTCTTGATCCCACAGTGGTGATCGCTCCCGAATTCGAAAGGGATGGTCATGATCCTTCGATCCCTTATAAAGGATCTCTGACGTTCTAGATTCTGCAAGGACTCTGCAATGCCATTCCTCCTGCGCTTTTCAACTTCAAGGTCGTACAATGATCTCAACCACGAGACTGTAACCACCATACTTGACCTATACAGGCCTAATGTTTCAACCAGAAGCTCTGATAACAAACTGTAACGTACCCAACTACTATATCCGGCTACAACAAACCCATCCACCCGCAAGTGAGGCACGATGCAGTCCAAGTACTCAATTCTTTGATCTTATCTCGAAAACAAAGGACTTCTATAATGTTTCCCAAAATTCCCAAATAAAATAAATAAATTATTTGGACTACTATAGTTAATCATTCGACATTATTCACTTTGTGACTGTTCTTCACTGTACTTATAATATTGCTCATACGAAAACTTTATAGTGTATTTATAAATATTTAATTGTTGGCTATCTCAACCCTATTCACAACATGGGTGAAATTGCCTTCTTACTAACCAATATATATTCAATTGTTTATGACTTAAGTCTACTAGAAATATTTCATATATATATATATATATATAATATGCTTGCTATATACGACATTCGCACTTTGACATGTATCCTTGATGTTTATCTAGCATGACTACAAACATTGTGTAAGTATACTTATAGGATACTCGTAAAGGAAGGAAAGTGAAATCCTTAGGTTCTGAATTCCATTTTTGAAAGGGTCCCATAATATAAAATACTCATTTATTAGAGCGTACAACATAATGATTAAGGAACTAGACTAGACCACTCCAGTTTCATGTATGAGAGGTGTCCTTGTTCATGCGTAGTCATTGTATGGTTCGTATGGGATTAAAGTTAGGTGGTTAGGGTTTTAAAAATGGCACACGCTACCTGTCCCTAACTGGATAACGATATCGGGGTAACTGGGTTTGGATGTGACTTCGCATTCTGGCATACAAGAACCAGATATGAAATGAACAATTTTGAGAATTAAACCCAAAACTTAACAGGTTGTCTTCTCACTCATAAATGGTGATAGGAAAATACATGGGTAACTGTCATGTATTAAATTGGGTCCTAACTACTACAGGGTGTGATCCCCTGCGGAAAAATCCCTTATTTTTCTCCAAATTCCTCTGACTTGCCTGCTAGTTATGAGGACTGGCTTACTAGATTGAATTAGTGTGAGCATTACAAAACGAATGAGGCCCTTTTGTTCTCAGCCATATTTCTTATATTAGACAGGAATAGTACAGTAGGTGAGACAGTTTTGTCGGGTTTTTGTCATTCTTTCTTCGGAAAGGAAAAGATTCAAGTATTTCTGTCACCATATCCTAATATCATACTTAGGATACCCTGGGAATGTGGGGTGTCTTCTTGGTCGGTAAGTCTGATTTTCCTACCCCGTAATGAGCATTTTATTTACGGAACTATTTTTTTCTTCGAAACCCCTTACTCTATGGATCCTATCATGACTCCCCAGTTGAATTCTATGTCTGTGTTATTCTTACTAGACCCTATATTGTTCTTAGAGAATGTATAAAACATGCATCCATATAAGATGAAATCTATATATAGAATAATATATGATAAAGAGAGCGCAATCGTCTATATCCCATGAGTTCAAGTTTGTGATTAACTTGAGGCATACTTTTCCTTTCCAACATTCTGTTGTTATCTGTCAGTGTATCTTCAAGTAGAAGTATAGTTCTATATTTAAATTTCAATAATTCATTTCTTCCATCAAATGATATTCAAACAATATTTTTACTTATGTTATTGAATCTATGTATTTCATGCGACCTTTCAGGGTTTGGTTATGAGATTCTCTGAATCGATTGTTGATTTCATTTCTCGAGAGTAAGGTTTTCGATTATCACATATAATGATGGGGCCCTCTTGTTTGCGAGGTTACCCATCATGAATATTTCGACCCACTTCCCCATTCGGGCTAGAAGACGGAGTTTCGATAGTGTCACGAAAGGAAGGACGACCTCATACCCATAAGTTAAGTGACAAAACTTGTGAATATATCTATGGTAAAAAAAATATTTCTCCTTTCCTTTATGTAGTCATTCTGGCAGTGAGCCTCTTGATTAATAATAATATTTTCATTAACTTTAAGTTCACTCTTTCTTCCAGGGTCTTCTTCCCTCCAAGTTTCTAGGATTCAGGATGGCTCCGAACTCCATAAGAGGTATTTGGGTTCTAAGATAGGGCTTGGGAGTGTTCGCAGCTGCCAGGAAAATAAAACGATGCTTACCCTAGGTTATTCTTTTCATGGAAAATATACACCAGACTCTTATAGTCGATCGAATAAATTTATCTCTGTAATTGTTTTACTTTTAGAAATTAATGGGAAAGGAAACTCGAGAGTTCCAAACAGGCTTTTCATTATTCTAACTCTTGCAAGTAGTAGTATCTATCGCAGTGAATTTGTATTGTTACTACTGTTCTAAATCTAAAATTTAAATAGATCTTGTATATATCTTTCCGTTTTAAAGAACTATGCTTCTATGTATCTCTCATAAGGAGTAACCTCCGGTTTGCGACGCACTTGAACTGTCATAAAGTTTGGTTACTATTATAGTTATAAAATACAAAAGATTTACCCATTTTCCCTCATGATTACAGTAAGGATGGACTGGCGGTATGAGTCATTTGATTTTTCTTTAAAGTAGCAAAGAGACTAGATACAATCACTCTGTATATAATAAATCTCTATATCTATGCATGTCTCTATCGTCTATATATAGAAACGTACATTTAGAGTCCAAGCGTACTCTTAGTATCTTATTTAGCATTATGTACAGATTATTTTATTTTTGACTTAATTATGTTTTTCTGTGGGTTATTTGACTTTCGTGCGATTTATTCATTCTCTGAATTTTGTTTTCTATATGTACACCAACATGTAATTCGGGACTACTAAAGGGGAACTGGCTTCATTCAACCTAGATGTATTCCCTAGTAAGGATTTCATTGCTATGTTCCATTCATGATTTCAATTCACAAAAAAGTTCATTTAAACATATGATAGCCACTAAGGGTTTATCCTACAGTTTACTCCACTATAAAACCGAAATAAAAAACTGTAGACTAATACTTCTAGAATTAACTAGATGTGCCTCTTTCAACTATTATAATGACTCAAAGTAATACTAGCTCGACAATTTAATTAATAGTGATAATTCACTCAGAATCAGTCTTAGAGGTATTCTACCAGCCTTTTAGTCAAGTAACACTCAAACAGATTTTAATCTATAACAATACTACTATCTAGAGTACAGATTTTAATCTATAACAATACTACTATCTAGAGTTACACAGATGCATTCTAACAGTTATTAAATCATACAACATTCATTCATAGAAAGAGCAGGTTGACATATCTGAATAGTTTTCGAACAACAAATGGAATAACCACGTTCCTCCCAACCTTAGAATAGAACAACCAAGTCATCCCGTTCTCCCCCTAGATTGACCATAAATCCATGAGGAAAAAATCAAAACTTATCCTCAATAATAATCCTGCAGTGTTTCAACAACTTCTCCTTGGCTCACACTCACAAGATAGTGTTCATAACAACAAGAGATAATTCCTTTCCCTAGCATACTAGGCAGAGTCCTGCCTCCTCACATATGCCATATATCCAAAATCAAAAGTGCCTAGGTATTTTCCCCCCTTGGCAATTTTCATAGCTTTCCAAATCCCTAATTTTTAGGGGCTTCCAATGGCCAAATTCATGATTCACCACTTGTAACAATCAGCCTTGAGGTAGTTCCAACATGTTCCCCACTCATGGAATCATGGTAAGTTGATTTTAATATATCTGTTCCATTTGTCCTTCAACAATAATTATAAAAAAATTTGTTTCATACAAGTTCCATAGTCAAGTAGTTAGTTGGGTCAAATCAAATCTCAGCGCAACATTCATAATCATTAATTACAATTAACTAAATTTGAAATTCGGAATTGCCATAAATGGCAAAAAATTTCCAATTTCGAATTTACCAAAAACAGAAATAATTTCCTAAGAAATTTCAAACTTAAAAATAACTTGTTTTGGGGGATGTTACATCCTTTCCCCCTTCAATAAAACACTGTCCTCAATGTTCGTTCCTTTCTTGGAACATGATTGGATGATATTTCTGCAAATCTCCCTCCAACTCCCAAGTGGCCTCCTTAGGGCTAAAGTGCTTCCATTGCACCTTTACCTGAGCGATAGCTCTGTTCTGAAGTGTTATTTCTCTCTGCTCCAAAATGCGCAGAGGTTCCGCTTGGAACTTGCCTTCTGGTTCCACCTACACCAAGTTCCATTCAATCATATGAGTAGGGTCATGAACATAATTCTTTAACAAATAAACATGAAATAGATTATAAATTTTTAGATTGGCACGAAGTGCAAGTTGGTATGCTACGAGTCCAATTCGAGCTAATATCTCGAAGGTCCCACAAAACCAGGGTGCCAACTTGGCACAATTCCCTGGATTTAATGAACTTTTCTGAGCTTTGAATTTTAAGTAGACGTGGTCTCCCAGTTGAAATTCCAAGTGTCTTCTTTTCTGGTCCACATAACGTTTTTGTCTGTCTTTTGTCTCCTTTAAGTTTTGTTGTACTTTTCTTACCATGCTCTCCATTTCTTGGAGCATATCTGGTCCAACCATGAGTCTATCCACTGGGTTATCCCAACTAATTGGATTCATACACTTTATGCCATACAGTACCTCGAAAGGGCTCATTTTAGCCGAAGTTTGGTACCCATTGTTGTATGCAAATTCTACCAAGTGCAGGTAGTCTTCCCACTTGATTGGTTTTGTTCTTACGTACATGTGGAGCATATCTTCTATGATTTATTTTTTTCGTTCATTATGTCCATCTGTTTTTGGATGATAACTCATACTAAAATTCAAATTAGAATTTAACCCTGCAAACAATTCTTTCCAAAAAGCAGATGTAAATTTTACGTCTCTATCTGAAATCGCCATATTTTCTTTAAAAGTAGACTTTACAGGAACAAAGTGTGCAGACTTACTAAGTTTATCGATTTCCACCATAATTGAATCATTTTGTTTCTGAGTTCTAGGAAAACCTGTAATAAAGTCTAGTGATATAGTCTCCCATTTCCATTCTGGCACTGGTAAGGGCTGTAATAGGATGGATGGATGTTGGTGTTCGGATTTTACCTGCTGAAAATCTCGACACTTAGCTAAGTATTCTACTATTTCTCCCTTCATATTAGGCCAATAAAATAACTTTCGTAGTGTTGTTATCGTTTTCTGGTATCCTGGATGACTAGAATATGGTTTCTTATGGACTTCATCCAACACTGTTGACTTTAATTCTACCGAATCTGGTATGTATATTCTGTTTTTAAATCATAGTAGACCATTTTTGTCCAAACTCAGATCTGTTTTGTCTGAATTTTCTGTAGTGTTCTGTAATTATTCCACTTTTAGAGTGTAATTTTTGTCATTATTACCTGCAGTGTTTATCCTCTGTTCAAGATCTCTTTCTTCCCTGCTAATGTTTATCTCAAACAATCCATGAACTCTTTTCCTTAAATCATATGATACCTTGTTTTCCTTACCCTTGATATGTCTTACCTCAAAGTCAAATTCGCTCAAGAAGGCTAGCCATCTTGCTTGCCTTGCATTAAGATCTGATTGACTAAGAAAAAATTTCACACTTTTGTTGTCAGTCAAAAGAAAAAAAAATTATGCGCATTATGTAGTGCCACCACATCTTTAAGGCATGTATTACAACTGCCAACTCTAACTCATGAGTGACGTATTTTCGTTCATGTTCCTTTAATTTTTGGGACTCATAACAAACAACATGCCCTTCTTGAGTTAGGACACCACCTAGTCCTTCTTTACTTGCGTCTACATAGACGGTGAAGTCTTTGTCTAGATATGCTACCATTAAAATGGGTGCGGTCGTTAATAATTCCTTGAACTTATTGAAGCTCTCTTGACATTTTTGTGACCAGTTAAACTTGGTCCCCTTCTTTTGTAGTGATGTGATTGGGTATGCAATTTTGGAAAATCCCTCTATAAATATGCGGTAATACCTGATGATTCTCATGAACGACCAAATGTCTGCTACGTCCTTAGGTATCTACCATTCCATGATGGCTCTTACTTTCTCAGGGTCGACTGCAATGCCTTCTGCAAAAATTACATGTCCTAGGTATTGTATCTTCTTCTGATAAAAGTCACATTTATCGAATTTAGCATACAGTTTGTGCTTCCTTAAAGTTTGCAACACTATTCTTAAGTGCTCTTTGTGTTCTTCTTCTGTTTTAGAATATACTAGAATGTCGTCAATAAATACCAACACAAACTTGTCCAAATACTGACTGAAAACACTGTTCGTTAAACACATAAACGTGGTTGGCGCGTTAGTGAGTCTGAAAGGTATAACCACAAATTTGTAATGTCCATATCTCATTCGAAAGGTTGTTTTACTTATGTCCTCATATTTTATTTTAACCTAGTGATAACCAAATCGTAAATACAATTTCGAGAAACCCTTTGCCCCACCTACTTGATCGAATAGATCATTTATCTTAGGTAAGGGGTACTTGTTCTTAATATTCATCTTGTTTAATTGTCTATAATCGATGCACAATATCAAAGTTTTGTCTTTTTTTTTCAAAAAGAGGAATGATGCTCCCCATGGTGAAACACTTGGTCTGATATATTCTTTGTCCAATAATTCCTGTAGTTGGATTTTTAGTGCAGTTAATTCTGGAAAACTCATTCATTAAGGTTCTTTGGAGATAGGGGATGAACGAGGTAGTAGGTCAATAGAAGAGTCTATCTCCCTCAGTGGGGGTAATTCAGGTATGTCATCAACAAACACATCTTTGAGATAATGCTAAACAACAAAAGCCTCCAAGTTGGGTTTATTTTATTTTTCTAACAGGTTTGTTACTTGGATGGCATAAACTTGATAACCCTTTCTCATGCATTTCTTGAATTGCATTGTTGAAATCTATCTAACCCTAGCTTATACTTAAGTTTCTTTTCATAACAATATAACACTTATTTATGCCTTTCTAACCAATCCATTCCGATAATTACATCATAAGACCCTAATGGTAGAATGTTCAAATTTGTCTTTATGTTTTGACCACCAAAACTGAATTCATAATCAATAATAAAATCGACAACTTTTCTTTTTGTTCCTGTTGCTAGTTGTACCAGCCAAGATTTTTTGTGTCTTGTTTTCTTAAGTTTATTTGACTCCACTATAACAGGGGTGATATAACTTAATGTAGCTCCAGGATCAATTAAAACAAAAATATTAGTATTATTCATTTTACCTTCAATTTCCACTACACATGACTGGTGGTCAGCTTGCTGGCCATCCACGACTGCATTTATCCAATGAAAGCTTCTGCCCACATATCCCACCATAGAGGCTTCCTTCAAATTGTGAATAGTAGCTCTGGTTGCTGAAATCAAACATGGGAAGTTCCTCCTTAGATGAGGTTCTCCACATTCCCAGCGTTTTAACAGTTCACAGGGGTTGTCCCCAAACTTCTTTGTTCCCAAATTTACCGGTTTCCCACCTCCTTGCGTGTTTGAATTGTTGGAGTGAAAATTTTTGCTTGGAAAGTTTTTTGATGCGTTCTGATAAGGGGTTGGTTGATACCCCCTTATTTCATTGATTCATTCGATCTTGCTTCTTGTCTTTCCAAGCCTTTGGAAATTATGTCCATTGTTTGTATCAATCGTAACAAATTCAGGATTTTCTAAATACTTCACTCAAGGACTTGGGATTATCAAATTCAATTCTGTCCTTGTAGCACTGTGGTAAACAGCTTAGGAACTGCTGGATTTTCACTTTATCCTCCTGGATATAAGGTACAAACCTTAGTAATTCCAAGAATTTGTTTATCATATCTTCCATAGCCATTTGACCAAGTCATAACTCATAAAATTATTTGGTTTTTCTTTCATAGTAACTTTCATATAGGTATTGTTTCTTAAATTATTTATTGAAGTCTGACCATTCCATCTGTTTCTCTTTTAGGCCCTTCGTAAATTTAAGATCTTTCCACCAAATGATGGCTTTTCCTTTCAGATTATAGATGGCCATTCTGACCTTCATATTGCTAGAATAGTTGTATATTTGGAAATAGCTTTTGATGTCTAATAACGATGCTTCAACTTCCTCCGTTGTTCAGGATTCCCCATCAAAAGTAGATGGTTTGATTTTCTAAAATTCTCCCTCAAGATGATCCACTTGTTTCCATTTTCTGTCTCTTTTTGACTTATCTTCAACTGGAGGTGTACCTTCAGATGAGTTGTCCCCTTTCTCAGCTTCAGGACCAGAATTCTTGGAGGCCCTTTTACTAACCTCTTCTTCCTGGTTATCATCCTTTGGTGTTTTCTTTGTCACTATACTTTGCAACAAGACTTCAGTTATTTATTTCTGTTCCTGTTGTGTCATTTTCAATTTCTCATTGTCTACTTTGAAAACCTACAACTCAACAATGAGATTTCTCATCATTTCTAGAACTTTAGTAGGTGAGATTCTATCACTATTTTGTCTCTGATCTTCATGAGGTCTTTGTCTAGGATTCTCTTCAAGTCTTATTTCTTCTTCATCCTGGGCTACCATGATTAGAAAAAAAAAGAGTTTTATGTTTGTAACAGTAATGGTTTGTTAGTTTTTCATAATAAAAAAATCATGCTAAGTAAATACTTTGGCCATGTTCAAGGTCCAAGTGTTGTAACCTTTTCTCTGATACCATATGTAATGTTTCCCAAAATTCCCAAATAAAAAAAATATATCTCTATATATATATTTGGACTACTATAGTTAATCATTCATCATTCTTCACTTTGTGACTGTTCGTCACTGTGGTTATAATACTACTCATACTGAAACTTTATAGTGTATTTATAAATATTTAATTGTTGGATATCTCATCCCTATTCACAACATGGGTGAAATTGCCTTCTTACTAACCAATCTTCAATTGTTTAGGACTTAAGTCTACTAGAAATATTTCACACACACACACACACACACACATATATATATATATATATATATATATAATGCTTGCTATATACTACATTCACACTTTGAAAAGTATCCTTGATGTTTATGTAGCACGACTACAAACATTGTATAAGTCTACTAGACTACCTATAGTGTAGTTATAGGATACTCATTAAGGAAGGAAAGTGAAATCCTTAGGTTCTGAATTCCATTTTTGAAAGGGTCCCATAACATAACATACTCATTTATTATAGCGTACAACATAAAGATTAAGGAACTAGACTAGACCACTACCGTTTCATGTATGAGAGGTGTCCCTGTTCACGCATAGTCATTGTATGGTGCGTATGGGATTGGAGTTAGGTGGTTAGGGTTTTACAACTAGCACACACTAATCATCCCTAATTGGATAATGATATTGGGGTAACTAGGTTTGGATGCGACTTCCCATTCCGACGTACAAGAACCCGATATGAAATGATGAATTCTGAGAATTAAACCCATAACTTAACTAACTGTCTTCTAACTCATAAATGGTGATAGGAAAATAAAGGAGTAACTATCATGTATTAAATTGGGTCCTGACTGTTACTAACTGTCATTTTCCTATGTTTTTCTTCGAAAGCCATTACTCTATGGATCCTATCATGACTCTCCAATTGAATTCTATGTCTATGTTATTCTTATTAGACCCTATACTGTTCATGGCACATGTATAAAACATGCATCCATATAAGATGAAATCTATATACAGAATAATCTTTTATAAAGAGAACGCAGTCGCCTGTATACCATGTGTTCAAGTCTGTGATTAACTTGAGCCATACATTTCCTTTCCAAATTGTTGTTGTTATCTGTCGTTGTAGCTTCAAGTAGAAGTATAGTTCTGTATTTAAATTTGACTAATGCATTTATTCCATCAAATGATATTTAAACAATATTTTTACTTATGTTATTGAATCTGCGTATTGCATGTGACCTTTCAGGGTTTGGTTATGAGATTCTTTGAATCGATTTTTGATTTCATTTATCGAGAGTAAAGTTTTCGGTTATCACATCTAATGATGGGTCCCTGTTGTTTGAGAGGGTACCCATCAGGAATATTTTGACCCACTTCCCCCTTCGGGATAGAAGACAAAGTTTTGACAGTGTCACGAAAGGAAGGACGACCTCAGACCCGTAAGTTAAGTGATAAAACTTGTGAATATATCTATGGTAAATTTTTTATTTCTCCTTTCCTTTCTGTAGTCGTTCTGGTAGTGAGCCTCTTGATTAATAATAATATTGTCATTAACTTTAAGTTCACTCTTTCTTGCACGATATTCTTCCCTCCAATTTTCCTAGATTCAGGATGGCTCCGAACTCCAGAAAAGGTATTCAGGTTCTAAGATAGGTCTTGGGAGTGTTAGCAACCACCAGGAAAATAAAATGATGCTTTCCCTAGGTTATTATTTTCATGGAAAGTATACACCGAACTCTTATAGTCGGTCGAATAAATTTATCTTTGTAATTGATTTTTTTTAGAAATTAATTGGAAAGGAAACTCGAGAGTTCCAAACAATATTTTCATTATTTTAACACTTGCAGGTAGTAGTATCTATCGCAGTGAATGTGTATTGTTACTACTATTCTAATTCTGGAATTTAAATAGATCTTTTATATATCTTTCCTTTTTATATATCTAGTTTGCGAGGCACTTGAACTATCATAAAGTTTGGTTACTATTACAGTTATAAAATACGAAAGATTTACCCATTTTCCCTCATGATTCCAGTAAGGATGGACTGGCGGTATGAGTCATTTGATTTTTCTTTAAAGTATCAGAGAGACTAGATACAATAACTCTCTATATAATAAATCTCTTTATTTATTCATGTCTCGGTCATATATATATAGATACGTACATCTAGAGTCCAAGTGTACTCTTAGTATCTTATTTAGCGTTTTGTACAAAATATTCTATTTTTGAATTAATTATGTTTTTTTGTGGGTTATTTGACTTTCGTGCCATCTATTCATTATCTAAATTTTGTTTTCTATATGTACACTAACATGTAATTAGGGACTACTAAAGGGGAATTAGCTTCATTCAACCTAGATGTATTTCTTAGTAAGAATTTCATTGTTCTATTCCATTCATGATTTCGATGCACAAAAAGTTCATTTAAACATATGATAGCCACTAAGGGTTTATCCTACAGTTTACTCCATTATAAAACATAAATAAAAAAATGTAGACCTATACTTACAGAATTAACTATTATAATGACTGAAAGTAATACTAGCTCGACAATTTAATTAACAATGCTAATTCACTTAGAATCAGTCTTAGAGGTATTATACTAGCCTTTTAGTGAAGTAACATTCAAACAGATTTTAATCTATAATAGTGCTACTATCCAGAGTTACACAGATGCATTCTAATAGTTATTAAATCATACAACATTCATTTAGAGAAAGAGTAGGTTTTCATATCTGAACAATTGCCGAACAACAAATGGAACAACCACATTCCTCCGAACCTTAGAACAGAACATCCAAATCACTTGTCCTTTTATCCCCCTAGCCTGAACATGAATCCATGAGGGAAAACTCAGAAATTCTCCTCAATAATAATCCTGCAGTGTTTTAGCAGCTTCTCCTTGCCTCACACTTAGAATATAATGTTCATAACAACAAGAGATAATTCCTTTCCCTAGCATACTAGGCAGCGTCCTGCCTCCTCACATATGCCATATATCCAAAATCAAAAGTGCCTAGGTCTTTTTCCCCCTTGGGAATTTTTTTAGCTTTCCAAATCCCTTATTTTCAGGGGCTTCCAATGGCCAAATTCCTCATTCACCACTTGTAACAATTAGCCCTAAAGTAGTTCCAACATGTTTCCCACTCATGGAGTCATAGTCAACTGATTTTAACATGGTTGTTCCATTTGTCCTTCAGCAATAATTATAAAATATTTTGTTTCATACAAGTTTCATAGTCAAGTAGTTGGTTGGGTCAAATCATATCTATGCCCAACAGTCATAATCATTAATTACAATGAACTAAATTCGGAATTCAAAATTTCCATAAATGGAAAAAAAATTCCAATTTCGAATTTACCAAAAAGAGAAATAATTTCCTAAGAAATTTCAAACTTAAAAATAACTTATTTTTGGGGATGTTACAACTTCTCAACAATTTTAGAAACATTCACACCAAATGCATAAGAAAATATCCAGGCTACAACATAAAGTAAGAAACATGCCATACACAACAAATAATCAACAGATAGGCACATTAAAAATACATATCTCAGAGATAATTAAATACACAATAGAATAACATTGTACAAAAAACACAGAGATAACTTATCTTTGGAGGAAAAATTTACCAACTAGTTGCAAACCAAGGATGTTCCACCTAACCATAGATATTATTGTTCATTTACTCTCAACAACAGGTCACCTCTGATCCAGGGCTATGAGACCACAAGGACGGGTCCTAGGACAAATCTAAAACACAAATAAGTTGGCTAACTAGCTCTCAGGTTTCCCAACAACATACGAAAACTTGAATTTCAAGGTCTCTTTCCCCCCGAGCGTGCACCACCCAAAGAAACATACACCCTTCTTTTCCATGTAGTCCCTCAGGTTGTCCCATTTCTCTCTAAGGCGCCAATGCTACTGGTCAGGAAATATCCCTACTGGAACTCCAAGGGTTCTCAGCTATGGATAGTTCAATATGAACAGTCATGAGTATCATAACTAACATGCCTCTCAAAACTCAAGCTATCACAGGCCTTTTCAATACTCACAATAATCCAAGTACACCAACTCTCTTCTACGCAACCTACACAACCCCAAGAGAATGGACCCAGTTATCTCCCATGCAGTCCCTCGGGCTGTCCATATCCTTCCAAGGCTCCAGTGCTTCTGGTTAAGAATATCCCTACTAGGACTCTTAGGACTTGCAGTTGTGGATAATTCTATCCGAACTCCCATCAAGCTCATGCACATAGGCATCGATTCCCTCCTGGAATGATCAATAATTATTACACCCATTCATCAATGGCTCTCCTCTTCCTGCCATTTGTTTCCATGCTCAGCCAAAGATCATACGAACTAGTAGTAGTGAGTGAAGAGGAAAGAAGAATAAGGGAACAAAACGAACTAGGGGAAGAAGATGAAGAAGACCCAAAATAAACCCTAAGGGATGTTTATATCACATGAAGACAAGAGCCACATGGCCTCTCTCCCAAGAAGCTCATGTAACCCCTTTTCTCCATAAAATCAATTATGGTTGAAATAAAATAATTATAAAAATACTTATCCCCTCAAGCCCCCTCTCTCGTGGAATCATAGCCCCCTATCTCTTTTTTCCTTGTCGGTCTTGCAACCAATGGTGTATTTTATTAATATATATGAAGTATTACATTTTCTAGGTGCTCTGACTGCTTTTCAACTTTACCGACTCACTAGCCTAAGTCATATTTACATAATACATTATAGTTCATAAGGGTTAGAACCGATATGCTACATGATCCACTAGTAGTGATTATGTTTCACTAGTTATTACCCGTGTGCTACTAGGAGTGGTTTTGTACCACTGGATAGTAGTTCTATACTAGTATGAATAGAAACAGTTGTGTTCTATTGGATGGAATTGTTCTGATTTCCATAGAGATTATCTAGTTGGATAATGATGATGGTGCTCCTGATTTGATCATGAGATATCCTATGTGGATATGATGATTCTACCGGGTGAATGGTATGTTTGTGCTCAATATCATTTCATTTAATACCTCCCTAGCTAGGATGGAGTGTTGATATTACAGTAGTTATGGGAGGTATTAACCTCTACGTGTAACATTTGACGAGTCTAGAATATTCTAGGAAGCAAGAGAAACCCTACAGGGTTAGGCAATAATCTTAGAAGACAAGTCAACTGAAGATAATAATTTATATTAAATTATTATCCTCCAGAAGTAAAAGTCAACCTAGTTAGGTAACTTGGAGGACTATAATAAGAGGCTGCTAAAGCTCATTTTTCACACTCAATTTCATAACTGCATAAGGACAAGTGGTATGCATGACTGGAGGAGAGGTGCAGATGTTGCATTGGTGACTTGGTATTTGGTTATGGTTGGAATTTATTCTTGGTATTCCATCTTTGGAGAGAGGTACACTACCTTGGTTGGCTATTGGTTTTATGGTTTGCTTCCAACATTATTTTGTCTGTCAAGGTTAAGGTGCTCGGGGGTGGCCTCTATGCCTATGGTTTGGTGACAATATTGCTATATTTTATAGAGTGAAAGGAGAACCCCTATTACTATAACAAGGGGTTTGGATGAGGTCTATGATAAGCCTTGGTACAATGGTAGATCTGCGGTATTGATTCCTTAGGTGAAAAGACATGGCGAGTAGTTCAAAAATAGAGATCAATAAATTTAATGGACAAATTATTGAGCTATGGACGATCAAGACGGAAGATATTTTGGTGGACAAAGATCAGTGGATCAATGTGGATCTATGTATTACACCTACATGAATGTTAAAAAAATACTGGAAAAAGTTGGATCATAAGGGAAGAGAACAAACTAGTTATGTCTCTTAGTTTCAATATTACTGAATGTGTTAGAGGAATCTACAATGAAGGAATTATGGGATAATTTAGGGACTTTGTATCAGTATATGTCCCTGGCAAAAAAAAATTCCTTCAAAAGAAGTTGTATAACCTGATAATGAAATATCAAGACTCAGTGACAGAGCATATAAAATCCTTCAATACAGTGGTAAGTCAGCTATTGTATCTTGATGTTAAAATTTCATAATGAAGACAAATGTATCACTTTATTGTTCTCTATACGAGACTCATGGTATATTTTGGTTGATTCCATAGGTAGTAATACAAGTAATTTAAGTTTCGATGATGTAGTCTCATCCTTGTTTTCATAGTATATGAGGAAGAAGAACATGCAAGGATAGAGTGCAGATGCATTATTTGCAAGAGGATGCTCCCAGGAAAGAAATAGATCTAATCTCTCAAGTTGGAAATCTAAATCTCCTGGAAATTTTGTAAAGGTATCCTGGATATGTGGAAAATAAGGGTACCACAAGAAGCAATGTAGATCCAAAAGTGTTGAGAGATGGAAGAGATCTGAATATTCTCATTCTATAGAATAAAAAACCTCCAAGGAAGAAGTAGTCGATGTGTACTTTGATTATTCAGGAACACTTTCATATCATGAGGCATGGTTGGTTGACACATACATATGCTTTCATATGACTCCTCATAAGGAGTAGTTATGTGAATATGAATGGTATGATGGAGGTGATGTTTTCCTAGGTGATAAATCAACAACCATAATCATAGCATGAGGAAAAGTAAAGTTTAGGTTTATGGATTAGAATACTCCTTGGTTTTTTTTGCATTCCGTGATTAGCCAAAAATTGATTTCTGTAAGAAAAATGGACGATGTAGGGGTAAAAGAAGTGTTTGAAAAAGAAACCTGCAGGATGGTTCGAGGAGAAACAGTGTTGCTGAAGGGAGTTCAGATTAGAAATATGTATAATATGTACGGAAGCACTATTAGTGATGGGTGAAATAGATCCATTGTTCTTGAGATTGGAGCTGAAGAAGAAAATATCCTATAATATATAGATAGAACACTATGTTGTGATATCAAAGCCTCGGGCATATCGAAGAGAAGGGTCTTTGACTAATACACAATAAAGGTATGGTTGAAGGTATTTATAACTGCTCTCTGGATTTATATTTATGTGAACATTGTGTATATGGGAAATAGAATCAAGTAAGATTCACCTGGGGTGCAATGAGGGAAGAGGAAATTTTATAGTTGGTGCACAATGATGTGTTTGGACCTGTGTTGATTCCGTCACTGGGAAAATATATGTTCTATGTCTTATTTATAGATTAATTCTCAAGGAGTAAATGGATATATTTCCTTAGGAATAAATTCGAAGTCTTGGAAAACTTTAAAGAGTTTAAGGCTCTAAAGGAGAATCATACAAAGAAAATAATTAAGGAGTTGAGGACGAATAATGCTGGAGAGTTATGTGGAAATGAATTTGAGGAATTTTGTAAGAAGTGAAATATAGCAAGGAATAAGACTACTCCATATACACCTCAACAGAATGGAGTTGCAAAAGGGATGGACATAACGCTGATGTAAAAAGCAAGGTGTGTGCTCAGTGGTGTTAGGTTATGATAGGAATTATGGGCAAAGGAGGTTGGTATTCCATGTTACCTAGTCAATCAATCACCCTCATTGGCACTGGATGAAAAGACTCCACATGAGGTATGGACTAGTAAGAAACCCTCTCTCACACATCTTAGGGTATTTGGATGTGATGCCTATGTACATGTTCCAAAGGAAAACAAGAGTAAGATATAAAAAAGGATGAAAAGTGTATATTTATTGGGTATAAATATGTTCTGACATGTTATAATACTTTCAACATGTAAACTAAGAAAGTGTATATCTGATATGTGGGATTTAGAGAAATCAAATATGGTGTCAAACAGGAAGTCCTACCAAAGAAGGAAGAACCAAGGAAAACATAGTTTTAGTTAAAGGATGATGAATGAGACTCTACAGAAGAACATGAATCTGAAGAAGAAGATCCTCATACTCCAATATTGTGGAGATTAGTTTAGTAAATAAGGAAATCGGAAAGGTATACTCTACTTAAATTCTTTTCAAAATTATCTTTGTTTAATACTGAAGTTGATACTAGAACTGTTAGGGAGGTACTAGATTCAAAAATAGGAAAACTATGGAAAAGGCCATGGTTGAACAAATTAAATACTTGGATAAGAATGAAGCTTACGATCTAGTGGAGATTGCAAATGGAAGAAATCCATTGGCAAAAAATGGATGTTTAAGAAGACATTGAATGTAGAAGGAAAAGTGGAGAAATACAAAGATCGGTTGGTAGAAAAAAGTTATTCCCGGTTAGAGGAAACTGACTTTGTTGAAATTGTTTCTCCTATTTCCAAGTTAACTACAATTAGATTTGTTTTATATTTTTTTGTTGCGTTTGATTTTTAACTAGAACAAATGGATGTGAAGACAACATTCCTACATGGGGATCTAGAAGAAGAAATCTACATGAAACAACTAGAAGGATTTTATGTGAAGGGAATGAAAGACTTGGTATGTAGGCTAAAAACATTCCTATATGGGTTAAAGAAATCATCAAGGACGTGGTATAAAAAATTTGATACTTATATGTTTGGACTTGGATTCACAAAGAGAAAATCAGACCACTGTATGTATTTCAAATTAATCGGTGATCATCTTATTTATTTGGTATTGTATGTGGATGCTATGTTGTTGATATGAAAAGACAAGGAGATTATCCAAGATGTGAAAACTCAATCGTACTGTAAGTTTGACAGGAAGGATATTGGTGTTGCAAATTTAATTTTGGGAATGAAAATTAAAAGAGATAGAGAAAACATGAAACTCTAGCTAAATCACAAAAAACATGTTGAGACAATATTGCAAAGGTTTAATATGCACAAATGTAAACCAGTTAGGGTCGCTATTCTTGTAGGTGTAAAGTTATATGCATCTCGGTGTCCCAAGACACAGGAAGAGGAAGAGGACATGTCCCGGGTTCCATATGCTAGTGAATTTGGAATTTTGATGTATGAAATGGTCCGTGATAGAATATACAATGCACATGCAATGGGAGTTTTGAGCAGGTATATGTCAAAACGAGGGAAGGAGCATTGGACAATAGTAAAAAGGTTTTTTAGTTATTTGTGTGGAATTACTAGTTATGGATTGTGCTACCAAGGAAGACTAGGATTGGACAGAGTGTTGGACATACATGGTTTTGTTGATGCAGACTGGGTTAGAGATATGGATCACAAAATATCTACAAGTGGGTATGTGTTTACCCTGTTGGGAGGAGAAATCAGTTGCATACGCAAAATAAAATATTTAGTGGAACTCTCAACTACATAAGTTGAATACATGGCAGCCACTCATGCAAGCAAGGAAGGAATATGGTTATAGAGATTGTGTTTAGGTATTGGGTTGGTACAACAAGTTGTATGGATAGATTGTGACCGTCAAAGTGAAATATTCTTAGCAAAGAACCTGGATTGCTATTCAAAGACAAAGCATATTGATGTTCAATATCACTTTGTGAGATACATGGTTGAATAAAAGAAGGTGTTGCTAATGAAGGTGGACACTTTGAAGAATGTTGCAGATTCATTAACAAAATATGTGAGAATTAAGAAGTTCTCTTGGTGTAGAGGATCTATGGGAATTATTTCCATGTATTGTTGACTATGTAACCCTGTAACACTTTGTATGTAAAGAAAACAACAAGTTGGAGAATGTTGGGTATGTGTTATATGTTGAAATAATGTAACTGAAAAGAGTATTCTTATTATTATTG
>SNQJ01S0143290.1:18774-40178 GCA_010110895.2 Picea sitchensis
TCAGTTGTCCAACAGATCTATGGTTGAGCTGATGACAGGCTCCTGGATGATGAAGAAGGTTCCAAATCTGCATTCTATGGGCTTATATATGCCATAGAAACACTGGTATGGTTACATTATTATCTTGATGATAGTATTGCTTGTTTTGTTGTGAATGCTTAGGGAATTCTTGGTATGGATTCTATGATGTGGTTTATGTTGGTTGATGGAGTGAGCAGTACTCTTGTGATTCAGTTATTATATGATTTCTATGGTATATGTGTTCCTTATACATGATTGAGTTAGCATTCATAATGATTGGTTTTGGAGCATGAGTAAGCTATTGGAGAGCTTGGATGTGTTGTGACTGGCTGGTGGTCAGTTTGGACAGTGGAAGACAGAAGTAAATGTGATTGCAGGTTGTAGAGGTTATGAGTGTGTGATGAAAAGATAAACCTGAATATCTCAGAAGGTATACGCATGTTGTTGTATACATTGGCCGCGTACATATGTGGGTTGTAGTGAGCCAAAGGATGCACACACGTGGGATGCACTACTGACAGGTCGCGTACCTGTGTCAGATTGGTATCTGTTGAGGATTGTTGCCTCGTCTCAGTTGGTGTTGAGGGTGTAAGTTGAGTCTTTCATTATAGAGTTGGTGCTCTTGTAGATTTGTACTCTATTCAGTTGTTGCTGATAAACCCCAAGGATTGAAGTCCGTAATAAAAAAATAAAATTGTACATACATCATGTGTTCTTTGTGTTCCTTGTGGAGATGATTTGTTGATGATATATTGTTGATATATGTTCACATCTAACTGGTTATAAATGACAGAAAAGAGTAATGAGTAAATGTTGAATGTTAAATAAGGAGTTTTGTGAAAGAGGGAAGTTTTGGTAAAAAGAGCGCCACACTCATTCACCCCCCCTCTAAGTGTGGTAGGTGTGTCCAATATAATCCTCGGAGGGATAATATTTGTTTCTCTCCCGCACGTGACCTCTTATTTAACCCCTTTGTGAGAGGGTGATCCCAGCTATGCTTATACGAAAAATTGGATTTACCGCTCCCTAGCACAATATTTTATGTTCGTGTGATGGCTTTGGAAAGTTATCCTCACAACCTATTCCAAATCCCTACACTTTAATATAATGTAGGTTTTCTACCAGATAATATAAAACTATCTGATTAATTTTATAAGCGCTTCATTTTAAGTTTGTTGTTTACTCAAGGGTGTGAAAGTAAAACTTATGATGTTTTAGACTCAGCTCCAAAAGAATGCAAAATAATGAAATGAAACTCTTTTTCTTCAATGAATTCTACATACGGGATGGAGAAAAGGTCCACCTTTCTTTAACAAAAACACCCAATTCCCAAATGCAATTTTCTGAATGCAATATACTACACTACCCAAAATCAAGAACGCAACTATTTGTTTGATTCTAATATATAAAGAAATCAAATGAAAATCCTTTAACGCTTTATTACTTTCAATCAAAATTAAAAATTCGAATGCAGATACAAAAGACACAAAGAAAAAATGATTCCAAAAAAAGAATGGACTCACATGCTAACGGGAAACGAAAGAAACAAGTATGATAACTCACTCAATCAAGGACTCGACAATCGACAAGCATTCAAGGAATAAAATAAAGTTTAGAGAAGAATCCAAAAATTGATAGGGAGAAAGAGAAATCACTCAACTGTCTTGAAAAAACGAGCAAAAAGAAAGAGAAATCAAATCTAGGTTGTGGTAAGCATAAAGTGTCAAATCATTCAAAGAGGAAATATTTTAAAAGTAACTTAAGACCAACAAACCTTTGCAGACCTTTTCAATCAGTCAGATAACCAGAAACTTCGTAATACTCAGACCAAACCAAGAAGAAATAAGGATAATCAATATTTCAATTTGGAAAAGTTCACAAGCTCAAACAAGATGACAAAAAGAGTGATAAGGAGTCATATCTTCAACCTAAACAAATTCACAATCCAAAGTACAGACTCTCGGAAAAACAACTCCAACAAAGGGTTGAGCAAAACAAGGAATATTCTCTTGGATCTACTCAAAACAAGAGATCAAAGCTCCCTAAAACAAAGAGACAGAGTATTGCAATGCACCATAAGATACCAGTGAGGAGCATTGAACAGATAACCAACACCATTGTAGCTACTCTAGGGGAGCGTTGATCCTATAGATGTTTGGAAATATGCATAAAAAATAAAAAATTCAAAAGAGATTCGCTTGGTAACTATGAATATTGCTTGATGAAACAGAGGTAAGAGGGAAGGCTCAAAAACAATCAAACAAACAATATCAAACTAGGAAAAGGTTCAAAAGATCCAAGGAAATACAAGTAAATTTCCTTCCCCAGTGGAGTTGCCAATTTCTGTTACGAAAATATTCCCCTGTGGACAGGTAAACATTCCCTTGGATTACAGATCCCTAATACCAAGACAAAAAAACACAAGTGGACACTAACATCCCTTTGAATTTAGTTTAACCAATCAGAAAGAGAGAGAGGGAGAAAGGGTGTGATGCACCTTGTTTCAAAGTTTGTCCTCATTGCGTCCAATCTGAGCTTGATCTCCAAACTCCTTAGCACAAATTCATACGTGAAACGCAGTAGGAAGAAAAGAAAAACAAAGAACTCCTACTCTACAAGATTAGATCAAACAAATTCATCTATGAATATCGAAGGACGAGTAGACAAGAACATGCCAGAAAACACAAGATTGAAGGAAATAGGCCAAGTATATTATAATGAGAACCTAAAGAGAATACTTACAAACATGGATGATGATGCAACACTTCTCCAAGCTCTCCTCGTCCAGACCCTTGCATGAATCCCAAGATCATAAGTTTGATATATATGTTTGTGTCCTCCAGAATCAAAGGTTTGATACTTGAAATATTCTCCCTTTTCACCTTGGAAAGGCCTCCTTTTACAGGCTTTGGAGGCTCAACCACCATTAGTATATTTGTGTATTATTTGAGGATATGATTCCTTTAGGTTAGGATCTGATCCTAGGATAGTGTCATAGGATAGTATTTGATCCAAACCAACCTCATCTCCAAGAGATGGCCCTCAGAAAGAGGCGGGATTCTCCAAATTTGCCTCTAACCAAAATCAGTGCTCCCTTATGGTTAGAGACAAAGCATTGATCCTATATCATCACTCCCTAAATAAGGTGGAGGGGGCATTGATCTATGGGGTATCACTCCCCTAGCATGGTCAGGGGGTGCTACCCTTCAAAAATTCCCAAAACATGGTTGATTTTTCAACTAAAAAGTGTGTTTATGGCCTTGAAATGATGGGTTTCTTCTTCCAATATGACTTAGGGGTCATGGAAAATGTTCTTTAATGGTTTCAAGGGGTTAAAACACATAGAAACACATAGAAAAGTGCATGCAACACTTATTAAGGTGCATACCACACTTGACAACACTTGTAGCACTTACCAAGGTGCATACAACACTTTTAGGACACTTGTGACACTTAGGGTGAGATACTTAAGTGTGGCATTTTTATGTATAAAAATAGTTGGCTCAAACTAGGGGACATGTGCTCATATTCAGCGTGCATGAGAACTCTAGAATCTGCAAAACATGTAGACATGAAACATTCTCAACCAACAGATGCTAAATACAAGGGAGGGTGAAGACACATGTGCCTTTTCCCCTTCCTTAAGAGAGAAATAAATCCATGCATGAAAAATATATCCAAGGACATGTTAATAGCACCACATCTCGGATAAAAATACATACATGTGAGCAACATTTTACCTCTTAATATAAACAAAATGAAAATAGAGAATCAATCAAATGAAACACACAAGTTAATCTAATGCTCATGCTAAAGACTTATTCATTCTAACCTACTCTAACATAATAAACATAACATGCTAAGTAAAATCATAAATCCAATGCAACCATTTTGTGAGTTCATAAATACTATGAATTTTACATTTATTATTGGTCACAACCCAAAATAATGACACATCAAGCATGAAGTAGGCATATGATGCCATCTCCTTTACCTTTATTTTTCCAAAATATGAAGTAGGTTGATGATCATGTGAGAAAATAATGAAAGCATACCAAGGTTTACCTGTACTGCTACAAGCTTCTTCAATCTAGAGGTGGATAGGGATGGTGTAGTCATCTTTATTATGTAAAATCATAAATCCAATGCAACCATTTTGTGAGTTCATAAATACTATGAATTTTACATTTATTATTGGTCACAACCCAAAATAATGACACATCAAGCATGAAGTAAGCATATACTGCCATCTCCTTTACCTTTATTTTTCCAAAATATGAAGTAGGCTCATGATCATGTGAGAAAATAATGAAGGCATACCAAGGTTTACCTGTACTGCTACAAGCTTCTTCAATCTAGAGGTGGATAGGGGTGATGTAGTCATCTTTATTGACATAATAATAGGACAAACCATTGTCGTTACTCGTCAAACCATCAAGGAAGACAAGCTCTAAGGGTGGCTCTGATTGAAACCTATAAGAATATTGCTTCCCCTCCCTATTATTCTCAATCATATATATGGATAAAACATGAGAAAACCCACCAGACCTGAAAAAATATATAAATCCATGAATCATGGTTGGTTTCCCATGTATGTGAGGCCAAAAATTCCTATAATAATCCCAATATTGAGCATGTTGATGTCTACTAAGAACAATATCTTCAAAAACATCATCATTGGATAGATTTTCCTAGATATGAAAGTCATGAGTGGGGGACCTCCATGGATAAAGTTGTTTTGTTGTTATTTGGGCATGAAAACCCCCTTTGTGTACTTGTAAATCAATTGTATTGGTGGGATGGCATTGTTGTGTTAATTTTCTAATCCAACACCTAGATACTTTACTACCTTGTGTATTTCCTTGTTGAAAAGTAATATACATCACACAAAATAAAATATATTGGCTAGAAATAAAACAACAGAAGAAAAAAATGGAAACCAAACTTAACACATGCACATAGAAATTATTCCCTTCAAATCAAATTTTCATTTATAATGACTCCAAGCTTACAAGGTCTCCCTTACTGAGAAAATGGCCCACTGAGGAAAAATAGAAATACAATAAAACCTAGCAACTCCGGCCTTGAAGAAACCCTTTTGTCAATCTGCTCAGATCTACCTATTGGACACTCAGATCTACACTATATATGCATGTTAGTCCTCAAATATGCAAGATCTTCCTCGTGGTACCTCATATATGCTAGATCTATCTGTTGATACCTCATATTTTCACTAGACCTATCCACTAGTACCTCATCTCTACACTAGATATGTCTGTTGGTACCTCAAATATGCTAGATCTACATACTAGTACCTCAAATCTACTAGATTTTCCCACTGGTACCTCAGATCTGCACTAGATATGTCCATTGGTACCTCATATCTATTAGATCTATCTGTTGGTACTTCATATCTGCTAGATCTGCCCACTGGTACCTCATAGCTGCACTAGATTTGTCTATCGGTACCTCATATCTCCTAGATCTATTTGTTGGTACTTGTTAGGCCCTAGACAAAGCCCCGTGTTATTTATAAAATCCCATATTAATCCCTAGATATTGAATTATTACATTTCTAGTAAGTCGGATAGAACCCTTCATTGCACCCTTTCATCATAATTGTAACCCTTTGTCTATTATATATATATATATATATATATATATCAAAGAGACCTAGTATTAGGAGCATGTTATCTCATCTCATATTGTATTCTAAAGTGGATATATTTTAAAAGTATGTTTCCCCCTTGAAGTGGACTGCAATTATTGACTTTTTACCAATTTTAACGTGTTGGATCTTAACATTTGGTATCAGAGCTCATTGATCCTGGGGTTTTTCTTCTCCAAGGAAGTCATCTTAGAATTTGCGCTATAAATTTTTTTATGGGACCAGTCAGACATTCAAACTTAGAGGTTATTTAAAGGACATATCAAGGTATCTATTTTAAAAAATTTAGCTTTTGGGTCATCACACATTCAAGGATACACCCTGTGGAAGATATGGTATCTGACTATCCCTATTAACTAGTCTCAAATAGGTATTATGGGAAAAATCGTCATATATTATTCATCAAGGATCCAAATTCAATGAAACTAGTTGCATTGGAAATATGATAGTCTGTAGTATTCTTGGTACAAGTTTCAGAATTATATATCAAATATAGTGTATGGGACTTGTTGTATAAGTTTTCTCTCCTAGAAAGAACAAAAATCAGCAAGGTGTAGGGAAGTTACCCTAACATTTTCTTGGAACGTCCAATTTTGGTTAGACCTATGGCATTGCAGAGAGGACATATCAGAGTACTACAGGAAGAAATTTCAGACTCAAAAGGATTGAAATTGCATAAATACATCAGAAGGAAGGTCATCTAGGAGGACAAATTCAAATTAAGGTTTTGAAAGGTACGTAACTTACAATTGGCATAACTTTTTATTGGAATATATGTTTCTAGTGATTCAAAATTTGTGGTAAAGATAGAATAGAGGAGTATTATTATTATTATTATTCCATATGGGTGTGAAAAATATGTCAATACCAATTAAACCTATAGAAGTCTCGTCTATGAATCAAGAAGAAAATAAGGACATATTTAAGAGGTTGTCCAAATTGGAGGAACAACTTAAGGATTGGAGTGACAATTCTAATAATTGGGTAAATTCACAAAGGAAAAATGAAGAAATGGAAATGAAGATGTATGGCATGGAAAATAAGATGGAAGAAAATAAGAATGATATTAAAGAAGAAATACAAAATTCCATGAAGGAAATGCAAAAGTCCATGTCTTCCATGATCTTTCAAGTTCTATATGAGAGATTCCCTTAAGGAGATATGAAAATGAAAATGACTCATGAAAATAAAGGTAGTATTCATGTTTAACAAACCTCCAATAATAATCCATTTTCAACTAGTGAATCTAACTTCAATAGTGGAGTTCATTATGGTGGGGGTCCTAAATTCAAATTTCCCAAAATTGAATTAAATAAGTTTGATGGTACAGAGGTCTTTACCTGGGTGAACCAAATAGAGCAATATTTTGAACTACATAATATTATGGATTATAAGAAAAGGATCCACATAGCAACCTTGAAATTTGAGATAAAACCATATCAATGGTATCAATGGACAATGAAAAGGAAATCCCCTTTATATCACTACACTTGGGGTTTATTTACAAGAGACTTAGAAGAACAATATGGGAAAGTTTGGGAACAAGACTACTTCATTAAACTGACAAGAATCAAGCACTTAGGTGATATTGAATATTATAATTCATACTTCCAGGTATTGGCCACAAGGGTGGATAACATAAGTGATGAACACTTGTTGGAAGATTACATGTGTGGATTAAAAGAAGACATTAAACATGAGCTTATCTTAAGACATCCTACAAATATTATGGAAGTTATGCAAAATGATCGTCATATTCATGCCAAAAATAAGGCTACACACAAATCTAGCATTGGGAGCAGAGATCATTTTGGGGGTCATAAGACAACCATACCTCAACCAAAAAGGTTGACACCTCAACAAATGGATGAAAGAAGAGAAAAAGGATTATGTTTCAATTGTGATAGAAAGTACAGTAAAGGGCATAAATGTGGTGACAAGAAATTATTCTACATAGACTGTGAAGAGGAAGAAGATAATGTACCTAAACCAACAAGGTTGACACCTTAAAAAATGGATGAAAGAAGAGAAAAATGATTGTGTTTCAATTGTGATATCAAGTACAGTAAGGGGCATAAATGCAGTGAGAAGAAATTATTCTACATAGATTGTGAAGAGGAAGAAGATCAGGAATTGGAATCGTCACAAGATCCAAATCTAGAAGAGACTACTCCAACAATATATTGGCATGCATTGGTTGGCATCATTACTCCACAAACACTCAAGATACAATGATACATCAAAAGAAAAAGGTAACAGTACTGATTGATTCTGGTAGCACCCATAATTTCATCAATTACAAATTAGAAAAAGATCGCAATTGCTTTGTATATCCCAAACCAAAGTTTCAAGTAATGATTGCATAGGGAGGTACCATAAATTTTTCAAGGAAATTCCATAGTATTAAGCTCAACATGAGGGAGTATTTTATAGATAGCCCCATGATTTCCATCCAAATGGGGGGTGTTGATGTTGTTTAGGGGTCCAATGGTTGCAATCATTAGGAATAATGGCCTTTGATTTTCAAAAGTTTTCATGATATTTTCCTCAGATGGCAAGGAAATTGAGCTTAGAGGTATCCAATGGAAACCCTCTAAAGTGATAAGCTCTAATAGCATGGAAACATTAATCAAAAATGGAAACCGAGTAATTTCATAATTGTGCTCACTTGATGTTCAAACATTTATAACCCCTGCTTCATTAGATATCCAAATAATTATAAACAATCATTCTAAGGTATTTGGTGAAATGCCTAAGGGTCTACCACCAGCTCAAGATCATGACCATACTATTAATTTTCAACTAGGAAGTGTACACCTAACATTAGGCCTTACATGTATCCATACGCACAGAAGAGTGAGATTGAGCACATGACCTAGGAAATGTTAGAGGTTGGAATCATTCAACATAGCCAAAGTTTGTTCTCTTCACCAGTGGTGTTGGTTACAAAAAAGGATGGTTCATGGTGTATGTGTCTATATTATAGACAGCTCAACAAAATGGCCATCAAAGATAAGTTTCATATCCTTTTCATTGATGAATTATTAGATGAATTGCATGGAGAAAAATTATTTTCTATGTTGGATCTTCGTTCGAGATATCATCAAATTAGAATGAGGCATGAAGACATTCCCAAAACAACTTTTAGAATGCATGAAGGTCATTATGATTTTTTGGTTATTCCATTTGGACTTACTAATGCACCTTCAACATTTCAAAGCTTGATGAATTCTATTTTCAAGCCCTTCCTTAGAATATTTGTGTCAGTATTTTTTGATGACATACTAATCTACAAAAAATCTTAGGAAGAGCATGTACAACATGTTGACAGAGTATTACAACTATTGGAAGAGAAAAAACTTTATGCAAAGCCCTCCAAGTGTGCCTTTGGGGTTCAATAAGTGGAATATTTGGGTCATATTGTATCTCAGGAAGGTGTAAAAGTGGACCCTAACAAAATAAAATATATGAGGGAATAGCTAATTCCAAAAACCTTGAAGAAAATTAGATTATTCTTAGAATTGACAGGCTATTACTGCATTTTTTTCAAGAACTATGGTCAAATAGCAGCACCTCTAACAACATTATTAAAGAAGGAATAATTTTATTGGACTGAAAAAGAAACCAAGGATTTTGAAAAACTTAAGGAGGTTATGTGTACAACTCCCGTCTTGGAGTGTGATGCCTCGGACCATGGAATTAGTGTAGTTTTAATGCAGGAAGGAAGGCCCCTTGCCTTTGAAAGTATCCAACTTAAGGGAAAAAAATTATTCAAACCCATCTATGAAAACACAATGTTGGACATACTACATGCAGTTCAAAAATGGCATCCCTACCTAATAGGAAGACACTTCAAAGTAAAAATAGATCATGACAGTTTGAAGTACTTCTTTGAGCAACGATTATCTTCAGAAGAGCAACAAAAATGGGTTACAAATATGTTGGGTTATGAATTTGAAATTACCTACAAAAAAGGAAAACATAATGTTGTAGTAGATGCCCTTTCCAGGAAAGAAGAACAAATAGAAGGTTCTCTATGTGCCATTTCTCTTCCACGATCTGATTGGGTGGAAGAAGTCAGGATAGAATGGAAGAAATATCAAGAGGTATGCAAGATCGTTCAACAACTACATGAATACCCCAGTTAGATAGATAATTTTATATGGTATCATGATTTTATATGGTATCATGATCGCCTATATTTATGTAAGAATTCCCAACTCAAATAGAAGTTCCTTATGGAATTGCATACTTCTCCTATAGGGGGACATTCAGGATTCTTGAAAACATACCACAGGATCAAGAAGGATATTTTCTGGGAAGGTCTTAAAAATGATGTTCAAAATTTTATGTCTGAATGTTTGGTCTGCCAACATAATAATGGAGAGACAATCAAGACTCTAGGTCTCCTACAACCATTAACTATACCAATCCAATGTTGGGAAGAAGTTTCAATGGATTTTATTACAATTTTACCCAAATTTAAAGGAAATATTGTCATCATGGTGGTAGTGGATCAATTAACAAAGTATGCCCATTTTTTCTCTCTTTCTCCTCCTTTTAAAGAAAGTATAGTAGCCACAGCATTCATGGAAATAGTTCAAAAACTACATGGATTCCCCAAGATTATTGTAAGTGACAGAGACCCAATTTTCACAGGAAATTTTTGGACTAAATTATTTTCTTGTTTGGGTACTCAATTGTCTCATAGCTCATCTTACCACCCTCAATCTGATGGGAAAACTAAGATTGTGAATAAATGTCTAGAAGGATATCTTTGTTGTTTTTCATCCAAATAAACAGACATAATATGTCAAGTGGTTTCCCTTGGATGAATGGTGGTACAACACATCCTTCCATACTTCATAAAAAATGTCCCCATTTCTGGCACTTTATGGATATCATCATCCATCCATCACATCACCCTTGAAAGGGAATACAAATTTTCACGCAGTGGAGGACCACATAGGGAACCAACAAGAGGTCCTCAAACTATTGAAGGACAACTTATGGCACAAAATAAGATGAAACAACAAGCAAATCAGCATCGCAGTGAAAGGGAATTTGAAGTGGGGGATTGGGTATTTCTAAGACTACAAACATACAAACAAATGTCCCTCGATCAACAAAATAAGGACAATAAATTAGAACCAAAATATTATGGCCCTTATAAGGTTTTGCAAAGAATTGGAAGTATGGCTTATAAATTAGAGTTGTCTCCATCTTCACGTGTACATCCAGTCTTCCATGTTTCTTGCTTAGAGAAGTTCATCAACAACAAGATCCCAATACAAACTATTCTACCAGAGATCAATGAAGAAGGGAAAATAATACTATATCTAGAAACAATCCTTGAAACAATAATTAAGCAACTGATAAATCGAGCAATTATAGAGTACCTCGTCAAATGGAAAAACCTACTAGTGGAAGAGGCGACATGGGAAGATGAGTTCTTCATGCAGAAGCACCCATGGTTATTCAAGTGTTGAGGACAACACTTGTTTGAATGGGAGGGGCATGCTAAACCCTAGACAAAGCCTATGTATAAAACCCCATATTAATCCCTAGATATTGAATTATTACATTTCTAGTATGTCGGCTATAACCCTTCATTGCACCTTTTCATCATAATTGTAACCCTTTGATATATATATATATATATCAAGGAGATCTAGTATTAGGATCATCTTATCTCATCTCATATTGTATTCTGAAGTGGTTATATTGTAAAAGGAGGTTTCCCCCTCAAAGTGGATTGCAATTATTGACTTTTTATCAATTTTAAGGCTTTGGATCGTAACAATATCTCAGATCTACTAGATCTTCTTGCTGGGACCTCGAATATACACTACATATTCCTGTCAGTAACTGATATTAGCACTAGATCTGTTTGTTGGTACCTCATATATATTATATGTCTGATGGTACCTCATATTTACTAGATATATGTGTTGGTACCTCATATCTACACTAGATCTGTCCATTGGTACCTCATATCTTCTATATATCTCCGTTGGTACCTCAAATATACTATATCCACCTTTTGGTACCTTATATTTGCAATAGATCTGCATGTTGGTCCTCATATATGCCTATTGGTACTACCCATAAATTTTTCCTTCGATTTCGAGCCATTGGGTTTTCTCTTCCTGCTAAACCTTTGCACCTTCCTCCTTTGGACTTGATCTCTCGATGAAAGTCCTTCTTCAGTTATCTAAGATCCCCTTGAATCGTAGTCCTTTGTGACTCGAGCACTTTAATAAAAGTTCTTATTTTCTCTTGTCCTTTGATCCGCTTGATTCACAATCTGTTGTGACTCAAGCACTAGAGAAAAATTACTTATTTGCTCTCCATGTTGATATATCTCTCCTTCACCTAGCCTTTCTTTTATAATATTCATTTATGACCAAAGAAAACATAACCCTAATATCCAATGTGGTTAAGTATTGAGATTAGATCTTGCCTCACTTTAGATCAATGGTTAATATTCATTTAATTCACTAATGCTAATAACCTTAGCATTTCATTAAATTAAACTCACTTTAATTATAAAAGCATGTTGCTTTAATAATTCCTTTAATTAAGTAAATTACTAAGTTTGAAGGCTTTGGACGACTTCCACATGTATAGACACTTAGACCTATGCAGAAGTACATGTTTGATGCTACAAACATCAATAGGTTGTTCATGCATTGTGAAGTTAGCTTTACATACACTGATTATTTTTCGTTGTTCACAAGAAAAAATATATGAAATTTCATCTTCAAAACCATCATCATATGTATCATATATGGGATCCCCATCAAAATAAAAACAACTTATATCCCATTTTTATCTTTCAATAAGGAGAAGAGAATCAATATTCTCAATCTCAGTGTTGTCATTCTCTTCATCAAATAAGGCTTTCTCCATCAAATTTTCCTTTTCCAAGTTGTTAAAGGATGTATCATAAAACTCAAAACCTCATAAAGGACTGTAAGATATCAAACATTGGATTTCATGTGATGGATAACTAATGGATGCTTGAATGCTTTCATCAAGGTTTTGTTCACATACTTGATCTTTAAATGTATCTTGATTTCCAATGAAAGCATGAGAAGGCCCTTTATCATTATTTTCTTCTTGAGGAGTTGAAAAAAAATATTCAATGGACTCATTATCTTCAAGAGTACAATAAGGTGATTCTTGAGTCTTTTCTCCAACAAGATCTTATTTGTTAATCACATCATAAATTTCCTTGGCATTTTCAACATGGGGTACATGTTCCTCATATTTATCCAATTCTAAAATGTTGTGCAACAAAGGCTCATGGGAGGGAGCAGAGGGATGAGCCTCATCAAGTATATCATCAATATACTTCAGCAGACAAGGCTTTCCATATTTGTTTTCAACATAATCACCCAAGAAAAGGTATGCATTATTTCTTTCCTCTATTTCCACAAGAAGGTCACTAGAGGGGTTATCGTCATATTCTATCATTAGGTAGTTGATATTTTCCCCTATTTTATCTTGTATATCAATAAATATACAAGTATATTCAACCTCTTAATAACCATAGATCCAATTCCTTTGGTACTATTTCATTAACTACAAAAATGATTTTATCTCTTTGGGCTTGAAATCTCAATACCAATCCCATATATGTTCTCCTTGTAATGAGTATGCAAATCTTTTCATCACAATATATTCATAGACAAGGTTAGTATCTACCACATATTTCATAAGAGACTCAAAGTGATATGAAGCCAACCAATGATTTCCATCAAACTTTGGGACATGGGTAAACACACCAATAGAGAGCATAAGTGGACATCTTGGAACACATGATAAATCAAGAGGAACAAATACATTAGAAAAAAAGTATTTATTGTTAGAAACCATACCTTAAACATACAAAAGGATGATTCATTAAGATAAGAGAATTGCATATCAATCATACAAATACCAAATATGTGGAGTCGCCAATATACTTTCAAATGAAAACTTTTATTTATATTTTCAAACTTTCTTTATGGGAAATATTTCTTGCAATGTACCTCTTTGTTATATTTTCTTTGAATGGAGTTTCTAGATGAGACAATCAAGGTTCGAATTCAAAACATTATCATCAAGATACACACACAAGAATAAACCCAAAAACAAATATGTAGATGGACCTTATGGAATGACACCAAAATGTTATGGCAAACATGGAGAAAGTCGTCCCCTGCAATGACACCAAAAATGTTACCACCTGAACTAGCACCCTTTTCAACCAAGGGATATCTAGGGAAACAAGAACAAAAAGTACACCACTATCAGCTCTATACACTTTCCCCTACACTTTAGGTCAGCTCCTAGAAGCCACGGGGGTATCCCAAATGATTAAAAGTAAAGCTCTTCAAGTGAAATAAAACCATGAAATCATATTATTTACCTTAATGAATCCATAAATTATATAAAAATACAATGTATTAGGATTACAATTAATGATTACAATGCTCTAAATATATTCAACAAGAAATAATTGCATGAATCACATTCATATCCATTTCAAAGAAATGTTAGGAGCTAGTGGATGTGTGTGCCAAAATTTGAGGTGTAAGATAAATAACATTAGCAACTTTAGATTAGCATTTAGGTATAACAAAACTTGGTAAATATATATTCAATAACATCCTAACAAATGTTAGAGACAATTTCTAAATATAGATCAGCATTAACTAAGCAAGAACTTGTAAAATGGCCATCAAAGATAAGTTTCATATCCTTGTCATTGATGAATTATTAGATGAATTACATGGAGCAAAATTATTTTCTACATTGGATATTCGTTCAATATATCATCAAATCAGAATGAGGCATGAAGACATTCCCAAACAACTTTTAGAACACATGATGGTCATTATGATTTTTTGGTTATGTCATTTGGACTTACTAATGCACCTTCAACATTGCAAAGCTTGATGAATTCTATTTTGAAGCCCTTCCTTAGAATATTTGTGTTAGTATTTTTTGATGGCATACTATTCTACAACAAATCTTGGGAAGAGTATGTACAACATGTTGACAGAGTATTACAACTATTGGAAGAGAAAAAACTTTACGCAAAGCCTTCCAAGTGTGCCTTTGGGGTTCAAGAAGTGGAATATTTGGGTCATATTGTATCTCAGGAAGGTGTAAAAGTGGACCCTAACAAAATTAAATCTATGAGGGAATGGCCAATTCCAAAAACCTTGAATAAAATTAGAGGATTCCTAGGATTGGCAGTCTATTACTGGAATTTTTTCAAGAACTATGGTCAAATAGAAGCACCTCTAACAACATTATTAAAGAAGGAATCATTTTATTGGACCGAAAAAGAAACCAAGGATTTTGAAAAACTTAAGGAGGCTATGTGTACAACTCTTGTCTTGGCCACACCTAACTTTAAAAAAACATTTATTGTGGAGTGTGATGCCTCAAGCCATGGAATTGGTGTAGTTTTAATGCAGGAAGGAAGGCCCCTTGCCTTTGAAAGTATCCAACTTAAGGGAAAAAACTTATTCAAACCCATTTATGAAAACATAATGTTGGACATATTACATGCAGTTCATAAATGGCGCCCCTACCTAATAGGAAGACACTTCAAAGTAAAAATAGATCAGGACAGTTTGAAGTACTTCTTTGAGCAACGATTATCTTCAGAAGAGCAACAAAAATGGGTTACAAAGATGTTGGGTTAGGACTTTGAAATTACCTACAAAAAAGGAAAACATAATGTTGTAGCAGATGCCCTTTCTAGGAAAGAAGAAGAAATAGAAGGTTCTCTATGTGTCATTTCTCTTCCACAATCTGATTGGGTGGAAGAAGCCAGGATAGAATGGAAGCAAGATCAAGAGGTATGAAATATCGTTCAACAACTACATGAAGACCCCAGTTAGATAGATAATTTTGTATGGAAGAACAATTTTCTATGGTATCATGATCGCCTATATTTATGTAAGAATTCAAAACTCAAATAGAAGGTCCTTATGGAATTGCACACTTCTCCTATAGGGGGACATTCAGGATTCTTTAAAACATACCAGAGGATCAAGAAGGATATTTTCTGGGAAGGTCTTAAAAATGATGTTCAAAATTATGTGTCTGAATGTTTGGTCTGCCAACAGAATAATGGAGGTACAATCAAGACTTTGGGTTTCCTACAACCATTAACTATACCAAGCCAATGTTGCAAACAAGTTTCAATGGATTTTACTACAATTTTACCCAAATTTGAAGGAAATATTGTCATCATGGTAGTAGTGGATCGACTAACAAACTATGCCCATTTTTTCTCTCTTTCTCATCCTTTTAAAGAAAGTATAGTAGCCGGAGAATTCATGGAAATAGTTCAAAAACTACATGGATTCCCCAAGATTATTGTAAGTGACAGAGATCCAATTTTCACAAGAAAATTTTAGACTAAATTATTTTCTTGTTTGGGTACTCAATTGGATCATAGCTCATCTTACCACCCTCAATCTAATGGGAAAACTAAGATTATGAATAAATGTCTATAAGGATATCTTTTTTGTTTTGCATCCGATAAACATACACAATGCGTCAAGTGGTTTCCCTTGGCGAAATGGTGGTACAACACATCCTTCCATACTTCATAAAAAATGTCCCCATTTCTGGAACTTTATGGATATCATCCTCCATCCATCACATCACGCTTGAAAGGAAATACAAAGATTCAAACAGTGGAGGACCTCATAGGGAACCAACAAGAGGTCCTCAAACTATTGAAGGAAAACTTGGTTATGGCACAAAATAGGATGAAACAACAAGCAAATCAACATTGCAGTGAAAGGGAATTTGAAGTGGGAGATTGAGTATTTCTAAGGCTACAACCATACAAACAAATGTCCCTCAAGCAACAAATCAAGGACAATAAATTAGAACCAAAATATTATGGCCCTTATAAGGTTTTGCAAAGAATTGGAAGTATGGCTTATAAATTGGAGTTGCCTCCATCTTCACGTGTACATCCAGTCTTCCATGTTTCTTTCTTAAATAATCTCATCGGCAACAGGATCTCAATCCAAACTATTTTACCAGAGATCAATGAAGAAGGGAAAATAACACTAGATCCGGAAACAATACTTGAAACAATAATTAAGCAACAGAGAAATCGAGCAATTACAGAGTACCTCGTCAAATGGAAAAACCTACTAGTGGAAGAGGCAACATGGGAAGATGAGTTCTTCGTGCAGAAGCACCCATGGTTAGTCAAGTGTTGAGGACAACACTTGTTTGAAGGGGAGGGGCATGCTAAACCCTATACAAAGCCCCATGTTATGTATAAAACCCCATATTAATCCCTATATATTGAATTATTACATTTCTAGTATGTCGGCTAGAACCCTTCATTGCACCCTTTCATCATAATTGTAACCCTTTGTCTCCCTATATATATATATATATATACCTCTGCACTTTAATATCAAGTAGATCCTAGCCCTTCATTGCCCTTTCATCATAATTGTAACCCTTTGTCTCCTATATATATATATATATATATATATCAAGTAGTCAAGTATTAGGATAATGCTTAATATATATATATATATCAAGTAGATCTAGTATTAGGATCATCTTATCTCATCTCATATTGTATTCTAAAGTGGATATATTGTAAAAGGAGGTTTCCCCCTCAAAGTGGATTGCAATTATTGACTTTTTATCAATTTTAAGGTGTTGGATCATAATAGTATCTCAGATCTACTAGATATTCTTGTTGGTACCTCAAATCTACACTACATATTCCTGTCAGTAACTCATATCAGCACTAGATCTGTCTGTTGGTACCTCATATCTACACTAGATCTGTCTGTTGGTACCTCATATCTTCTATATATCTCCGTTGGTACCTAAAATATACTATATCCACCTATTGGTACCTCATATTTGCACTAGATTTGCATTTTGGTCCTCATATATGCCTTTTGGTACTATCCAAAAATTTGTCCTTCGATTTCTAGCCATTGGGTCTTCTCTTCCTGTTGAACCTTTACACCTTCCTCCTTTAGACTTGATCTCTAGATGAAATTCCTTCTTCACTTATCCAAGATCCCCTTGAATCATAGTCCTTCATGACTCAAGCACTTAAATAAAAGTTCTTATTTTCTTTTGTCCTTTGATCCCCTTGATTCACAATCCGTTGTCACTAAAGCACTAGAGAAAAATTCCTTATTTTCTCTCCTTGTTGATATCTCTCTCCTTCACCTAGCCTTTCTTTTATAATATTGATTTATGACCGAATCAAACATAACCCCGATATCCAAAGTGATTAACGATTGAGATTATATATCACCTCACTTGAGATCAACGGTTAAGATTCATTTAATTCACTAATGCTAATAACCTTAGCATTTCATTAAATTAAACTCACTTTAATTATAAAAGGACTTTGCTTTAATAATTCCTTTAATTAAGTAAATTACTAAGGTTTAAGGCTTTGGACAACTTCCAATTGTCTAGACACTTAGACCTATGCAGAAGTACATGTTCGATGCTACAAACATCAACAGGTTGTTCATGCATTGTGAAGTTAGATTTACATGCACTGATTATGTTCTATTGTTCACAATACCAAAAATATGCAATTTCATCTTCAAAACCATCATCATATGTATCATATATGGGATTCCCATCAAAATAAAAACAACTTATATCCCATTTTTATCTTTCAATATGGAGAAGAGCATCAATATTCTCAATCTCTGTGTTGTCATTCTCTTCATCAGATAAGGGTTTCTCCATCAAATTTTCCTTTTCCAAGCTGTTAAAGGATGTATCATTAAACTCAAAACCTCAAAATCGATCGTAACATATCAAACATTGGATTTCATGCGGTGGAGAACTAATGGATGCTTGAATGATTTCGCCAATGTTTTCTTCACATACTTTATCTTCAAATGTATCGTGATTTCCAATAAAAGCACAAGAATACTCTTCATCATTATTTTCTTCTTGAGGAGTTGCAACAAAATATTCAATGGACTCATTATCTTCAAGAGCACATTAAGGTGATTCTTGAGTCTTTTCTCCAACAAGATCTTCTTTGTTAATCACATCATAAATTTCCTTGGCATTTTCAACATGGGGTACATGTTCCTCATCTTTCTCCAATTCTTAAATGGTGTGCAACAAAGGCTCATGGGAGAGGGATGAGACTCATCAAGTATATCATCAATATACTTCAAAAGACAAGGTTCGCCATATGTTTTTTCAACAGTCACCCAAGAAAAGGTATACATTCTTTATTTCCTCTATTTCCACAAGAAGGTCACTAGAGGGGTTATCGTCATATTCTATCATTAGGTAGTTGATATTTTCCCCTACTTTATCTTGAATATCAAGAAATATATAAGTATATTCAACTTATTCATAGTCATAGATCCAATGCCTTTGGAACTATTTCATTAATTACAAAAATGATTTTATCTCTTTGGGCTTGAAATATCAATACCAATCCCATATATGTTCTCCTTGTAATGAGTATGCAAATGTTTTCATCACAATATCTTCATAGACAAGGTTAGTATCTACCACATATTTCATAAGAGACTCAAAGTGATATGAATCCAACCAAGGATTTCCATCAAACTTTGGGACATGGGTAAACACACCAACAGAGAGCATAAGTGGACATCTTGGAACACATGATAAATCAAGAGGAACAAATACATTAGAAAAAATAATTTCTTGCTAGAAACCATACCTTAAACATACAAAATGATGATTCATTAAGATAAGAGAATTTCATATCAATCATACAAATACCAAATATGTGGAGTCGCCAATATACATTCAAATGCAAAATTTTCTTTATCTTTTCAAACTTTCTTTATGGGAAATATTTCTTGCAATGTACCTCTTTGTTATATTTTCTTTGAATGGATTTTCTAGATGAGACAATCAAGGTTCAAATTATAAACATTCTCATCAAGATACAAACACAATAATAAACCCAAAAACAAATATGTAGATGGACCTTATGGAACGACACCAAAATGTTATGGCAAACGTGGATAAAGTCGTCCCCCTGCAATGACACCAAAAATGTTACCACCTGAACTAGCAGCCTTTTCAACCAAGGGATGTCTAGGGAAAAAAGAATGAAAAGTACACCACTATCACCTCAGTACACTCTCCCCTACACTTTAGGTTAGCTCCTAGAAGCCACGGGGGTATCCCAAATGATTAAAATTAAAGCTCTTCAAGTGAAACAAAACCATGAAATCATATTATTTACTTTAATGAATCCATAAATTATATAAAAAGACAATGTATTAGGATTACAATCAATGATTACAATTCTCTAAATATATTCAACAAGAAATAATTGCATGAATCACATTCATATCCACTTCAAAGAAATGTTAGGAGCTAGTGGATGTGTGTGCCAAATTTGAGGTGTAAGAATAACATTAGCAACTTTAGATTAGCATTTAGGTCTAACAAAACTTGGTAAATATATATTCAATAACATCCTAACAAGTGTTAGAGACAATTTCTAAATATAGATCAACATTAACTAAGCAAGAACTTGTAAAATGGGTGGTGAATCGCCCTAGGGTTTCACAATTAAGCACTTGGAATTCACCAAACACAACCTCTATGCAAATGATAAACAATTACAAGGACATTATAGATTAATGTTGTCTTTAGATATGTAATATGTGATAAATAGTCTAGAAATGAAAGAGAGGGTAGGCACAAGAAACAATAGGCCTTAAAGCATCAAACCCTATTCTTAGGGTTTCACCAAATATGATTTTAATGTTGCAATTTAATTTCCATATTTGAGAATAACCTTAAATCAACCCAAAGAATGTGAGATAACACCTTAAATATCAATTGGGTAGGACCGATTTTCCTCCTTACGGTTAAACATCAACAATTAAGCATAAATCCTAGGAATAATAAGTCTAAGAAATGATATAATATGTTAACTTTAAACTAGAAAATAAATGAAATCTAAATAAATATTTTCTTTGATTTTCACCATTAGATTTCTTATTAAACAACAAAAAATAAAAAATTTTGATTTTTTAGGGTTCTTTGGTTGGTTGTTGGATATAGGACTAGTGCCTTTTTTAATCCAATTAGGGCTTATTGGGTCAAGATGTATGCCCTTATGAGAATTTGTCACTTCTATCTTATGGACTAGAGTAAGAGATTAGAACCGTGAAGGAAGAATAATCTCTAACATAATTAATATAATCTAAGAGGACTGAGGCCCTAAAAGAAGGGATTTCTCAAAGGAAAAATCCTTCACCAACAATATCAACTATAACTTGAATAGATCAACTGTAACTTGAATAAAATGCTTAAAAATGCTTACCGAGGAACCAAGAGGAAAAATAAAGCAATGGATTAAGCACTTACCAAAGCTAATAATATAATAAGGAAGGGACAAACCCTAAAATGTCTCATATCGAAGTAGTGAACTCCTAAAACGGATTGATCTTGAAAGCTAGTAGAAGACTTGATTCACCAGAACAAATATTTAATACAAAAATAAGGTAAACACGAAAGAGAAAGTAGTGCCTCTATTTATAGAGGAGGCTTATACTGTAAGGTAGCTAGAGAGGTAGTGGGGGGGCCCAGAGGGTCCATAGTGATAATAGTGGAGGTCATTCAATGTAAGGTGGACTAGGTCCACTATATTATTAAATAAGGCCCACTATGGTAGTTAGATATA
>SNQJ01S0143291.1:0-24489 GCA_010110895.2 Picea sitchensis
TTTGTTGAGAAAAATGCTTCCTTTGCACTTTTGTTAGGAAGGAACTGGATTGAGAAAGATCAGATCCAAAGGAAAGAAGAAGAGGAAGCCATAGAACAAAAAAATGAATAATTAAGGGACTTCGTAGCCAAGAAAATAGAATGACTAAGAGAAGAAAAAGAGGACAAGTCGAAGCAACCAAGGGCCAGAGACCTAGCTGTTGGAGTGGAAAGAACACACGAAGGCTTAAAGAATCTATCCATGAAGGAGAAAAGAGCACCTACCCTAGAAACAATAAGAGAAGAAGTATTACCCTCGAACCCTGTGAAAGACCCTCAACAGTGCAAAGTTACTATGCTAAGAGAAAATAAGGAGAATGGGAAGAGGAATCTAGAGATTCAGATCACAGGAAATAAGGCTAGAAAGCTTAGTAAGAAGAAATCAAAGTTAGAAAAATTGCAGGAGGTTCCAGAGAGGACTTCATAAAAGGCAGGCTTGCAGAACTTAAACCTCGCCGAAATAGCAAAAAAGCGCAGAATAACACTTCACCACGACGAAGCAATATGACCCTTGGAGGCGTCCCAACCGTTACAATGACACTCTAGAACGGCTAGAAACGCAGTTACTGTCGGAAATATTGTCATTAGACTGTTGAGACCACACCACAATGGACAAAATTGCATTGATTGAAGCATTCCTTCCCATTGGAGGAGTCTGTTACAACGTTGTTTATTTAATCCATCAAATTCCTCACCGAGGACACTTTTGCAAATTGAGATATTTGAGTCCACAGAGAACTGATTGCTATCACGCGTTGTTCTTTTGAGACCTTGCCACCCATTTTTCTTACCTTGAGTGTTCAGTCGCCTACCCGAGTTATTTGTTTACGAGCGTGCATGTCTGGCGACCTTAGCGCATTAGAGAAATCTGTAGAAGAGATTTTGATCAACCTTATGTATGAAAAGGTCATTTCCCCAGGAGTACAGGCCTCATCGACAGGAGGATTGCAAGCATCCCCCTCAACTGGACGTTGATATGGACCATCTCGAACTGCGATAGAGAAGAGAAGCAAGCACCGCGGTGACCTGGAAAACGTGAAGCTCATCCCGTCAGTCTTGCCCAACTACATCCCTCCTCTGGCTGGCACGATTAGTCGTGACAGGGTCCTGCGTGACTTCTAGTACACGCTCATCACTGCATACCTCCTAAAGGGTATACGCACATTCAGACCATAGCTAGGACTGATCCCTGATCTTAAGATCAATGACTTTAACCTGGGAGATAGAAAGAATTATGCGATGCTCGCACCAGATAGATACTTGACAAAGATGACTGGGAAGAAGTCGAAGATAGTTCCCCAACCATGGATTAAGGAGATCATGAGGTCTACGATCATTAACGTCATGAATATACCCCACTTTGACAGACATCAGGAGGTTAACGCATGTGTTAAACTCCTTCTGTCGTGCTACCATGGAGGCTATCTATGGTTAGATAGACGCGTGACTGTGGATCTGATGTTGATCCACATGATCACTGGATTAAGCATGCAAGGAACATACCCTCCAAAATTCTACCTAGGAAAGACGTCAGAATGCACCCTGGCTCAACGTATAAAGGAAACGTATGGCGATGTGGAGAAGGGGAAGCAAGGCTACAAGGTAGCCTCCATCCAAGATGGTGCAGTGCGCCCAAATTGTTAGTTGATCATTGGTAATCTCGCTAGGAATAACAAACCAACACAATTCACTGGGTTTGTCATCGACCTCACAGGGAAGTGTGTTGAAGGGATGTAGATGAACTGGGTGAGCTACCTCGTCAATCAGTTAGAGAAGGAATTCCACAAAGCATAGGACCAAGGATATGAGTTCCAATTTAGCTGGTTACTAATACTCATAACATTTGTCTCTTGGTATTTTCCAGAGGGAGCGACAGTCCTTGAAGTTGAGCCATCCGAACCATTGGCCATGAGGTTCACCACCTTGTGGTATTCAAGCGATATGGCGAAGTAGTGGCAGTCAAATGCATCGTTTCACACTTACTACCTACAACTCACACGAGGCATTGAGTCATTCCACTGAATGACTCCAAATACTTTGCATCAGTACAGGACATTAGCAAAGTTCCATGCAGACCACCACTCATATACATCATTGTGCATAGAGATGAAAGCAAGGAGGAGCTACGGTCGTATTAAAAATTAACTGATGAAGACATGGAGTAAATAACCAAGGAATGGCCAGCCAAATTCCTTGTACAAGTCAAGAAAACAAAGCTCTCCGACTCCGATATCATCATAATTCCTTTGGTCACCCGAGAAGAGTATGATGGATCGAGCAACGATAATAAGAAGAAGAAAATGGAAGAAGTGAAAGACATAAAAAATGCATCAGAAGAAACTGCGCCTGATTCACCTGGAGGAGGAGGAGGTGATGAAGTAAACCAAGAAGAGGAAGGGGAAGAATACAAGTAGGAAAAGGGTGAAGTGACACCGCTGAAGGATACCCTTACAGAGGTCGAGACATTGAAGAAAAGGAAGGTTTCTACGAAGAAACCCTCAGCACGGAAGAAATCCTGAGCCAATAAGCCTTAGTCACAGAACGTACTCACAATGGATGATATTGACCTCATCATCACAGTTGTAGCAGATACTTTGGAGGATATCTTGCAGGGAAACAAAGGAAAGCAGGAGACGATGTATGACAAAATCGAGGTGGAGCTGAAAGGGGTACAACAAGATCTCTATTTGAGCCACGCAGTGTCTACTACATCGTCGTCATCAGAAGGTGCAGAATTGGGGGATTATCCCACCCAATTGCGAAGGATAAAAAATGATACAGAGGCTCTCCTTCTTCGAGTAAAAGAGGAAAAAAAACAAGCCACAAAGGCCTTGAAGCAAGTAAAGGAGGAATCCATAGAGAAACTTCGGGTTGCACAACAAGAGAAAGATGACATCTGAGCGAAGTTTGAAGAGGATAGAGAGAAAATCCAGAGAGAAAAAGACCAGCTTCTCATGGAGCATACTACGGTCAAGGAGGCAGTGGATAGAGAAGTTCACTCTATGTTGGGCTTGGCCCCGATGGAAGAAGAGGCAACTAAAATCCAAGTGGGGAAGCTCGCTGAAGCCATTAAACAACTTCAAGCAAGAGTAATAGAGTTAGAACTACAAGTAGTGCCGAGCACTTCGCAGGAAGTGCGAGATCAGAGGGAAGAAACTGTTAGGAGCACAATAGAAAGAATCAAAGCATTGGCCGCAGAATGCAAGCAACTCAGTGATCGAAGTGCACAGACCTATGAATGCCTTACAGAGGACCCATAATTGAGAACATTGGAGGCACATCTCCAGGAAGCGAAGCAACAGGTATTGACAGTGAAATTACAGTTGAAGCTACTTACAACAGTGGAGAAGATGAAATGACAAAGGAGAAGCGCACAGTCTAGCAGAAGTTCATTGCCATTAGGAGCAGAATGATGGAAGTGACACAACGACTCCAGCCGGTGCAAGACGAAGCCTGCACCCTCTTTGAAGAGATCGAGGGATAAGGATCACAACTAGAATAGGTGGTCGCAACAGTGGAACAATGCCTAAAAGGGCCTGTCACCGAGCAAATCGTTCAATATTTCATCGAGCAGGAGGCTCTGGCGAAGCAGCAAGTCAAGACAACTCGAGCTAAGATCGAGACCTTCGAAGTAGAACTGCCCAGATTAGAGTGACTCGGGATGAGTCATAGGTGAGTGTTGGGGGCCTATTAGCCCTTGACCAGGGTTTGATGAAACATTGGTCATGTTGACCATTTTTGGGACTTCGATAGGCTAGTCGAAGATGGAGCGCCCAGGTGAAGCGGAGATCGCGAGATCTCGCTCCATTTGCAGGCTTTTTGGGATTTTAGTGTTTATGTAACGGGTATGGGATGTCGACCCATGGGTCTTACCCATGTTTAGGTCCTTTTTGTAATGTATAAATAAGTAGCCAGGCAATGTAAGAGTAGTTCGATCTATGTGATCATAGTGATATTTGGGTTAGTGCATGATGTGTTAAGGCTTGCAGAGCTAAGTGCAAGCGTTTTGTAGGTGCTTGGTGCAGACGGGCTGTATAAGGCTTGTGTTTTAATCCAATTCGGGGAAGGAGGATCTGGTGAGCTGTGCGCAGATCTCCTGTCCTATGCGGAGTTGGATTTGTGGCTCTGTGCAAGTAAGAAGATTGAAGGAGACTAATGAAGAAGAAGAAGAGTTGGTGAGCGTAGCCCCACACTGGGGTGAACCACATATATCCCATGTTGATTTTCTTTGTGCTATGGTGTTCATGTTGTTTATGTACTTATTTTATTAATATAAATGTATTATAGATCTAGTTGATTCTTAGTGCTTTATGATGTGAATGAATGCTATACCTGCTCCAATGCTATGTGCTAAATGGTTAGATATTGTTATTACTACGCTATTATGTAATTAGGGTTTTAACCTGCGATGTGAATAATATATAAAGACTAATGAATGTTATTTTCTAAGTGCTCTGTTAAAGTGTTGTAATCACAGATCTATGTCCTAGCTAGGTTGTAGACACTTGAGTCCTGCAACCCCCCTGCCTTTACCTCGGGTGAGACTTCATTTGCTTCGCAGGTGTTGGCGAAAGGGCCGGTAGTTAGGGTTTTTTTGGTGCGATGTTGAAGAGTTGAACCTTGGGTCTACCCCTTTGCCAACAGAGGAAGAAGACAATGCCAATCACGGAACATGTCAAGGGAATGTAAGAAATGAAGAAATTGCAGGCAGAGCTCACTATCGTGCAAACATAGAAACATGAGTGGCAGGCCCAAATGGAACCGTTGCAAGAATGGGTAGTAGAAGTCCTATCACAGACAGAGGAAGCCAAGGCGCACATAACACAAAACCAGGTAGAGTGCGTGGAACTAATCAATGACTAATTTGCAGTCCATATAATGGACACACTGAAGGAGAAGACTGCGCAGGTGCAGACACAGGCAACATAGCTTAGGGAAAATTTCTATGCGATCACCAAGGAGGTCAAAGAAGCACACAAAGGATAGGTGGCTCGAGACGAGCCACATGTCAGTGTTGGGGGCCTATTGGAGGGAGGCCAAAGGCCAAAGTGGAAAAGCATGGAATTTTTGGGAAAGAAAGAATGCATGAGCAAAGTGACAGCTGGAAGGAAACACAACACACGTGCATGCAAGGAAAGCAACAACTGGAAGGAAGAGAAACACACACACATGGGAGGAAAAACTAAAGATGGTAGGGTTAGGGTTTTGGTAAGGTATTGTAAACGGACGTAGAGCCCAAAATGTATAAATATAGATACTTAGGTATCATAAGGGGTTCGATTCAGAGTATTATTATGTTATTGTAGTTACGCATGAGTTGATGCGATATGTAATGTTTTGCTGTAAGACCTATTTTGTATAATTTGTTGAGCTAGAGAGGACGAGGGAGGGAATATGTTGAGGGTTAGATCACATGCTGTGGAGCCTAGTGATCTAGTCCGCCTCACATAGATCTTACCCGACTGAGAAGAGTTGTAAGCGCGAGACGCTGTAGATGTGAACATAATATAATAAAAGAGTTGAGAGCCAAATCTTTATGGACGTAGCCCCAGGAGGCGGTGAACCACAGTAACATTTGTGTTATGTGATGAATGTTTACATATCTTATTGTCTGAAGCAGTTATTATTATGTTGAATGAATGTGTTATTCTATTGCTTGTTTAAGTGCTTTTGCGATATTAAGGGAATAAGCCTATGGATTTACTGCATAAGTCGTGAATAACCATATGTTGCATTGGTAAGGAATAATAATGGTTCAATATTTAGCTCGCTTATCTCACACTCAATCTTGGGTTGTAAACACATGAGTCTTACAGCCACCCATTAAAGCTATCTCGTCTGAGACTACGCAACGCATTCTGTGTGCTGCGTTGCCTTCTAGTTTACTAGGAGGGCCAATAGTTTTAGAGGCTTTGTTGGAAACCTGAACAGACATGAACCCTGGGTCAATAAACTCAGACAGAATAGAAAAGTAAGTTAAACCAACATATGAGGATACTCTACTCACATAGCATACTCGTGCTCCCAAGTTGCATCCTCTCGAACGTACCAGGTCCATTGGACCTTTACCAACTCCATGAATCGATTCCAGAGATGCTTGATTTTACGATCCAATATGAAAACTAGTTGCACTTGAAACCCTTCTTCTAGCTCCACTTGAATCATATTCCAATGAATGACATGATTAACATAATGTACTTACTTCTTAAGAAATGACACATGGAAAACATTATGAATACACAAGGATGCAGGAAATGCAAGCATATGTGTGACAAGACCAATCCTTTCAAGGATTTTGAATGGTCCACAAAAGTGCACTGCTAACTTATAACACTTTCCCAACTTCAAGGAACTGCACTTGGCCTTCAATTTCAGAAAAACGTGATCACCCACTTTAAATTATCTGTGGGTTCTACCTCTATCTTCCCAACCTTTCTTCCTATCTTGGGAAACCTTTAGATCCTGCTTGATATTTACCATCTAGTCCTCCATTTCCCGGAGAAAATCTGGCCCAACTACTGCGCAGTCAACTGGGTTATATGAACTCATAGGCATGCTACAGTTTCTACCATAAAGTGCCTCAAATGGGCTCATCTTCAAATATGTTTGATACCCATTGTTGTAAGAAAAATCTACCAAATGAAGTTAGTCTTCCCATTTCGATGGCTTATCCATCACATACATCTTGAGCATATCTTCAATCACTTCATTTACTCTCTCTTTCTGACCATCTGATTCAGGGTGATATGCTGTGCTAAAGTTTAGATTTGTTCCAAATCCCTTGAATAGCCATTTCCAAAAGTTCGAGGTGAACTTGGAATCTCCATCAGACACAATTGTCTTAGGTATGCCATGAAAATTAGCAATTCCTCGCATGTGTATCTCAACAATATTTGTCTCCTTGTGCACTGACTTCACTGGAACAAAATGGGCAGCTTTCGTAAGCTTTTCCACCACCACCATAATAGAATCATGTTACTTAGCAGTCCTAGGAAACTTAGTTATAAAATCCATTGTTATAACTTCTCATTTCCACTCAGGAATGGGAAAAGGCTATAGAAAACCAGTTGGATGTCTATGCTCAGCCTTGACCTTATGACATTCAAGATATCTCCTGATCATTCACCACATAGACCCTGCATCGATACATGAGGATCCCGTCCTCTCTCAACTCAACCTTCAAATTTCAGCTGCGACATACCTTGCTGTAAAGTCACACTTATATACATATAATGCATATTTGATTTGGTAACTTCTAATATTACGGCATGCAAATACGATTTATACATGCTAATGGCTATATCATGCATCTCATGCACCCCCCTACTAAGTGCATCAACCACCTTGTTTTCTTTTCCTCTAATATGCCTTATGTCGAAGTCATACTTAGTGAGAAAATATAACCACCTACTTTGTCTGGAATTTAAAATTGGATGTCCAAAAAAATATTTCAGACCACAATGGTTTGTTCTTATCTCAAATATTTTACCCATGAGATAATGCCTCCACGTCTTCAAGGCATGCACTATAGCTTCCAATTCTAAATCATGAGTATCATAGAGCCTTTCATGCTCTTTCAACTTCCTTCATTCGTAGGATACCACATGTGCATTCTGACTCAGGACTCCACCGAGCCCTTCCTTGCATGCGTCCATGCACACAATGAAGTCTGCATCGGGATCAATAATCCTCAAAATCAGCGCACTTGTTAACAAACTCTTCAAGTGCTGAAAACTCCTTGAACAATCCAGAGTCCATTCAATTCACACACATTTCTTTTGCAAAGATGTAAATGGATGCACAATCTTTGAGAATCCTTTAATAAAACTTATGTAGTACCTTGCTAGTCCCATAAATGATCTCACTTCTGTGACATTTCTTGGTGTCGACCATTCCTCAATGTATTTTATCTTTGTTGGGTCCACAACTATTCCTTCCTCTGAAATAATATGACCCAAGTACTGCCTATGCATCTGGTAAAATGAACACTTGCTCAACTTTGCATAAATATGATGCTCCCTCAATACTTGCAACACCTTCTTCAAGTGCTTCTCATGATCTTCTTTAGAGTTTGAGTGAATAAGAGTGTCATCCAAAAAGACAATGACAAAATTGTGTAAATAACTTCCAAAAACTCCATTCATTAAGCACATGAAGAAAAAGGATGCATTTGACAACCAAAATGACACCACTGTAAACTCATAATGATCATACCTTGTTCTGAAGGTAGTCTTACTGATGTATTCATCCTTTATTCTCACTTGGTGATATCCAGAGCTGAGATCAATCTTGAAAAATATCCTTGATCCCCTTAGTTGATCAAACATGACATCTATCCTTGGAAAATGATACTTTTTCTTTACTGTTACTTTGTTCAACTGTCTAAAATCAATACAAAGTCTCATCGTACCATCCTTCTATTAGAAATAAATAGTTGTGCTCATTTTTCCATAGACAATATAGCAATATTGTCACCCAACCATAGACACAAAGTCCACCCCCAAGAACCTTAAACTTGACATAAAGAATAATTCCGGAAGTAGACCAATAGCTAACCAAGGTAGCACAACTTTCTCCAAGGCTAGCGTACCAAGAAAGAATAACCAAAGACCAAGAAGAAAGTCCAAGCCATAACCAAGAGAAAGTCCAACCAAAAACCAAAATCCCGGTTGGAACAACTGTACTCCCTCTCCAAACTTGCGCACCACTAGTCTTATGCAGTTGTGAGTGAGTGAGCGTCAAATGAGATCTAGCACCCTCTATTTATACTTCTCTATCTCACTTGATCGGGTCGACTTCTCTTTCTGGTGGATAATAACTCAATATTAAATATTCTCTTGAGACGACTTGTCTTCTAGGGTTATTATCCAATGTTTTAGGGTTTCTCTTGCTTCCCAGAATATTCTAGTTTTGTCAAAGGTTACACATGGAGGTTAATACCTCCCGCATCTACCATAATACCAAAACTCCCTCCTAGATAGGGAGGTATTAAAGAAAATGGTCTTGAGCACAGGCAAACCATTCAACCAGTAGCACCATCATAGCCTTATAGGCTATCTTCTGATCACGTAGATCAACTTATGAGGAACATCATTACTATCAGTATCATCTGATAGCATCAACTACATCATCTCTCGAAGCCATACTCCATCTGAGTAATCGGGCATGATGCTGAATAAGTCACTTACTCCATAGAGTGATACAAGCACCATTCTTCTAATATGGACATACATCCTAGAAGAATGACTATCCCAACAGATGTTGAAAGACACACCATGGGCTACAGAGACCATTCCTATAGGAGTGTCAGTCTCAGAATATTTTATAATCGGGTTATATGTACCATAGAGATCCATCTCTACCTATATGCCTTAGAAAATATCGTTCCTAGACCATTTTCCTAATCAGGCCACAATCTGTGCCTTAGGAAAATACCAGTCCATGATACGTCAACAAACTATCAACCTGGAACATTCTCCACAGAGAGAATTCCTATCCACCAACAATTTGTTCTATCTAGACCATTCTCCACTTGGAGAATGTCTTTCCACCAACAAACTGACTATCCATCTAGCTAAAAATAAACTCCAACAATAGTGGTAGTCTCCATGGCACTCAGATAGTAGCATATTGCTGCTATAATGCCATCCAATAAAACATAATTGTGTCTATCCATAGTAGTATACAACTACTATCCTATGGTACACAACCACTCTTAGTAGCACACAACTAATAACCAGTGACACATAGTCACTACCAGTGACTCAAATCCACCATAGTAGCATACAACTAATGTCGAGAGACACACAATCTCCACAACAATCATATCATTTGATATCAACCCACGTAAAAAATATCATGATACAAACTAAGTCATTTGGGCCATTATTCTAGTCAAATCTATGAGATATGGAAAAGAATATGCCCTTAGAAAGTAAAACATCATCCATCGAATATCTAGACTATTCTTCCCAAGCATAGAAGAAAAAATTTCCCTGATTTTTGAGCCTGGACCATTCACCTAACTGGTCCATTCCTCCGACACTAATGATAGTGCAACCTGGAGAAAATGAGTTTTCCCTAGGGAATGCATATCCTTGATTGCTGAACCTGGACCATTCACCTAACTGGGCCATTCCTCCAGCACTAATCATAGTGAAACCTGGAGAGAATGAGTCTGGCCTAGGGAATGACTGTTCGGAACATTTCCTATGGAAATGGCTGTCCCGCACCAACCTCTAAAATGAACCATTCTTCAAAACTGCTCACAACTGTGAACTTTGAAATAATGATTTCCCAATGAGGCAGACCATTCTACTTGACCACTACTCAGAGTGACTGCCAAGAATAATGACTGCCCTAGACCATTGGCCCAAAATGGCCACAAGGGGAATCGTTGTCTATGGTACATAAACAATCTATTGGACCATTTTCATTATGAAAATGACGGTCCGATCTGGAACATTTTTCGAAATGGAAAATGACTGTCCATCAGAAAGCTCGAACAACTTTCCGGACTAGAAAGGAATTGCCCATCCGAACTAGAAAATGATTTTCCATAAATCAATAACATATCAGTTCTCCCTCCCAACCTGGGAGTAATCACTTCCTTTTTCAGTAGGGAACTCGCTCCACGAGCCCCAGCTTTTCCCTTAAGTATGGAAACTTTTCATCTTGGACAGAGGCTTTACCAAAATATTTTCTATTTGCTCATCTGTGGATATATATTGGAGAACCACTTCTCCCCTATGGACTTTATCACGAAGAAAATAATTCTTGCTATCAATGTGCTTCGACCTGTCATGGAACACCGAGTTCTATGAAAGCTTCACACAACTCTGATCATCACAATATATCACGGTCGAATCCAACACCCGATCAAACAATCTAGAAACCAACTTACAGGGCCACACTACTTCTATACAAGCATCACAAGTTGGAATATACACTGATTCTGCAGTGCTGAGTGCAACAAACTTCTATTTCCTACTAGCCCATGACATCGTGGAAAATCTTAAACCAAAACATATCCAAGTAGCACTTCTTCTGTCAACTACACTCCCTACCCAATCTGAATCAATAAATCCATGCAGCTGTATGTCATAACTCAAACGACCTACAAAGAAAGTATCTGACTGAGTATTCTCCAAGTACATTAACGAGCCAATCAATTGTTGATACATAGACGGGTCTACTGGATTAGAGTCTCTCAACGTTTTTTAGATCTATCATCATGGGAGTTTGCTATGGATTTGCAATCAATCATCCCATACTTCTGAAGAACCATTTCAATAGACTACCTCCATCATAGGAAGTTTTCACCATGCTTCTTCTATACATGAGAGGCTCTGCATCAAGTTTTCTTGAATCAATACAAGGTCTTCTTCCATTTGCATACAAGGGTCTCTTTCTGGTATACCTCAAAACCTTGAGGTTTCTCTACATACACTTCTTCTTCAATTACTCTATTGAGAAGAACAATCTTTACATCCATCTGATGTAAAATCCAACCCATGGATATTGCAGGAGATATAATGGCTTAGGTAGAGGTATATCTGGTTACTAGAACAATTTTTCATCGTAGTCTTCTCCCTCCTACTAGGAGAACCCTATAGCCCTGAGTCTCACCTTGTATCTATCAATTCTTAAGTCCTTTTCACAATTTCTCACATAAATTGTTCTTCACCACAACTTCCTTCCGTTCCTTCTGCTTGACTGCTTCCAGTGGGTTCAAACTAGTTTAATTGGTTGTTCTGACTTTTCTTTCTTTCTTGGAATCTTCATGTTTTTCCTCATGTTTTTCTTCAATGTTGGAGTCCATGTAATATTATATATATTACATGCCCTTATTTCCTGAAGGCTCCAACCCTCCTCCATAGGAACATAAATGTAGATGGATAACCAAGGATATTCAAGGCTTCTTTTCGAAGAAGACTTCTTCTAGAGTCAAAATGAACATGTGCTTCTTATCATGGCTGCTACTTCCAATTAAAGATACTTCATAGTCTTTACATATTCTTCTTCAATGGATCATATCATTGGGGATTAGCTCCCTCCTAATCCTAGCTTCATTCCTGAATGAGAAATATGCATGCTCTTCTTTTGGATTTATGTGATCAACTCCCTCCATCTGAGAGAGTCCATGCTTCCGTCTGCTGCATCTCTCTTTGATTTCTACAAAGTGTCACAAGCTTTTTTTGGTTTTCTTTTTATTTATGACATCCTTCAAGTCCAAATCCTTTGATTCTCTTTAAGTTTGTTTCTATCTGTTATGAATTCTTCCCATCTAAAAGTTGTGTCATCCTTATAAACTTCTTCTATGAAAGCTTCTGCAAGGATTGTTCTTCAAACATAATTCACAAGGGTACCTTCCCGGAACAAGAACAACAAGAGAAAACAAGAAATATCTATCTAGAGGAGATGTTAGTTCAACTTGCGAAAAAGTACAATACGAATCTATATCAATAGTATTCATATGCAGTCGAGAATTCATTGCACCTAGAAATAATAGAATCTTTCAAAGACTCCTTTCACAATTTATAATGTAACAACTATCACCCTTGATATACATAAATTTGAAGCTTAACAATTTAATCAAACCTGGAACCTGAAGCCTCAACTACTATGGAGGGTACGCGTGTTCCTTTGAATGCAATAAATCCAAGATTACAGCTTGGAATAGGTATCTAATACTTTTCTTGCAAACACACTCACATTTTTATAGATGATATAACTTGGATAACATACACAAGTGCATACCTTTGAAGTCTTGTAGCATTGTCCAACTTGTCTTCCAATTTGAAACTAGATACCATCTTGACAAGAAGAGTTTAGATTCAATGATTAGAACAAGCCATGAACTCTAAAATTTCAACTTTGATCACATAATTAATTTGACTAGAAGTCAACCTTTGACTTTGACTTGTACCAGTCAACCTTTGACTTTGACTAGCAAACTTTGACTTTGAACAAAAATTTGAACCTGACACTTTTTCTAGCTGAGGGTACCAAGAGGCCTGCTAGGATAAAGCGCACTAGGATCTCAAGGAATGAAGTAAAATGCTTCATCATAAGTTCTTAAACACAAGGGTTAGGGTTTATTGCAGCTGCATAAGCATAAAACCTAGCTGCAACTGTAACTGGTGCCATAACGAGCTTAACAAATAACTTCCCAATCTATCTTCCAGTGATTAGAGTGTCTAAAGATAGTGTGGGTGAATAACCTATTAGAAATAAATAGATGTGCTTGTTTTTCCATAGACAATATAACAATATTGTCACCCAACCATAGGAACAAAGGCCACCCCTGAGCACCTTAACCTTGACACAAAGAATAATTCTGGAAGTAGACCAATAGCCAACCAAGGTAGTGCACCTTTCTCCAAGGCTAGCACACCAAGCAAGAATAACCAAAGACCAAGGAAAAAGTTCAAACCATAACCAAGAGAAATTCCAACCAAAAACCAAAATCCCAATTGCAGTAGTTGTACTCCCTCTCCAAACTTGCACACCACTAGTCTTATGCAGTTGTGAGTGAGTGAGTGTCAAATGAGCTCTAACAACCTCTATTTATACTGCTCTATCTCACTTGACTAGGCTGACTTCTCTTTTTGGAGGCTAATAACTCAATATTAAATATTCTCTTGAGCTGACTTATCTTCTAGGGTTATTATCCAACGTTTTAGGGTTTCTCTTGCTTCCCAAAATATTCTATTTTTGTCAAAGATTACACGTGGAGGTTAATACCTCTCACAACTACCATAATATTAACACCTTCTTCTTCAAAAATAGAATTGATGCACCCCAAGGTGACACACTTGGGTGTATATACCCTTCTTTAGAAGCTCTTCAAGTTGCATCTGCAACTCCTCCAACTCTGGCGTACTCATCCTATAAGGAGTCTTGGATAGAGGGGCTGCTCCCGACATCATATTTATAGAGAAGTTGATATCTCTTTTCGGTGGAAATACCAATATCACTTTAAAGACATCGTCGAATTCCTTTAGTATTGCACAATATTCCACACTTGACACTTTATCCATAGGTGCCTCTTCCATGTGTGATGCAAATACTTGACATTCTTTCCTATAACTTTTCTTCAAATTGAAAGATGAAACTTCCCTGATAGTCACAACTCTCAGAATTCCTTGAACTATTCTCAAGTTTCCTTTCTCATCCAGGCAATTAAATGCCTTATTGTAACAATCCAAGACAACATGATGCTCGTCTGGAAATCATACAAGCCCAAAGGTATAATATTCAAATCATCCTTTATGCGCAATCCATTCATTTCCATTCGACATACCTTAACCATCTTATTAATTTTCCTTTTTTCTCTTATATCTAACTACACCAACCAAGGTTTTCCTAACTTGCTTCTCGACAATTGGAATCTTTCCACCATTTTAGTATCTAGATAACTATGACTAGCTCCTGAGTCAATTAAACTAACAATGGGTTGGTCATTAATCTTACCTTCCTATGACGTCCCCAACAACCAATAGGTCAGGAAACACCACTTCTTGGACATTTCACTTATTTCTGATATATCCATGCATTACATAGATGATATATCCATGCATTACTCATCAAGTTATAACACATAACAGATATTTGACACTTATCTTTCAATAGATGATGACCAAACTGCATGCAAACCTTCCACGAACCTCCCAACCTTATACCACACTTCTCATCATGCTCAGAAGTGGGTCACCCCCGAGCTGGGACTAAAATCCACCGGGAAAGGGATTCCTAGGATTGGAAAGGGCAACAAGAAAATCACACAATCAACAAGAAGGATTATCTCCCAGGGCCAGCTCACACTAACAAACTACAACCTCTCATTCCCCACATGTCTGTCCCACCCATAGGAAGTGTGCCCCTTCTCTGCTCAACAGTCCTTCGACTGCCCCACTTCCCTTCTAGGGATTCAACAATAAACCGAACATGAATTCTCAGAGCACTATAGATGTAGTTGGGCTCCCTCTGAAAAATAACTTCCCCAACAACCTCTCTCATCTGAAGAGAGTTGTTTGTAGGCCTAACAACTTGATTCTTCAATCCACGGGACTGACAACCTGCCTCTTCAAACCACATGCTTGACAACCTGCTTCTTCAGTCCTGCTTCTAAGTCAACTCCAGTAAGGGTGATGGAAACAACAAGGCTTGGTATAGCTCAGGTGATGGTGGAAACAACAAACCCTTAAGGAAAAACACGACTCAGGCAAGGTACAGGTGCATTGTGCTTCACAAGAAATCATGGGTCAACTTCATGGGTTTACTGGATTCAGAGGCACACGAATGATGCAGAGGTTGAAGATGAAGAGGATGGCTCACAACATGAATCCCTGGATGAATTGGGAAGGGTGACAGACTTCCAAAGAATCGTAAGGGTCATGAGGAAACTCAAGACTGGTCCATACACAAGGATGGGGAGAAACTCCAGAATGGGAAGCGAACCCCCAACGAGTTGGCTTTCCCAGATTTAACTACATGTGCCTAGGTTGACACCTGTATTCCTGTAGCTGCATGAGTTCCACTTGGCACTCATTCCCTTTCCAGGAACTTAGGACAACACCGATCATGTCCAACTTAGACTTTAGGAAATAATAATAAAATATTATTCCCTTAGAGGTAATCCCCCTAGCTTAGCCCCTAGGCCTAGACACTTAGCCCCCTCCCTTACCCTACTTAGTGGAGCTTAGTCCCCCATACTCTTTCTTCGTGGTTAGTCTACACACAACAATGTAATTTTATTAATGATATGTGCATTTACATATACAAAAATCAAGCTCATGGCCTTAAGCATCTAGGCTTTCTGGCCTAATAAACATATAAGTCTTCAACTTATAAAGACTTGGCTCACCAGCCTATAAACATAATTACAATTCAGCAAGGGCTCAACCTTGGGGTGTTACACTTCCACCTCAATCATGTGCGATTGAAACTCAACCTACTTTTTATCCAACACGGCATGATACTTGACATATTTCTACCCATGTCCTCAACTATTGCAACTTGTTGTGCATTGTTTCCAATCCTCTCTTTATCATCTCTTTGAGGGAAATCGTAGCGCATATGATTTCCACCACAACCCTAACACTGCATAGGTTGTTTCCATGACTTTTGTCCCACTGTTTCTGACACTCTAGGCTCCTAGAGAGTTGTTTGTCCTTGTACAATATTTCTGAAAAATGGTGGCTTATCCCCCTTCTTCCTCTATTCCACTTTACTTTTCATCTTGGCTTCCCAATCCTTTTGGAAATCCGGTCTTCCCCTTTGCTACTCATAAAGACACTTAGTGCATCTTATGGTTTCTTCCAATGTCTTAGGGTCATCATACTATATCTTGTCACTGATAAATGAGGGAAACCCACTCAAGTACCTCTGAATTTTAAATTTCTCATCCTTGATGAATGCAACATACTTCAACAACTCTAAGAATTTTATTTCATACTCATATATCGTCATACTCCCAAGCTTGAGTTTGAATAACTCTTTCATTTTCCTATTATAGTAGCGCTTGGTTAAATATTTCTTTTGGAAATACCTCTTGAACTCCCTCCAAGTCACTTTATTCTCATCAATGTGCTGCACTTGTACATACTGATCCCACCACATTGATGCCTTTCCTTTTAAATGATAGATATCAATTCTCCCTTCTACCTGCACTGAATATTTATGTAGTTGGAAGTACTTCCTCATACCCAACAACCATGTCTCCACATGTTCATCCTTCTTGTGCTCCCCATCAAAGGCAGGAGGCTTGATCTTATTCATTTCTCCCTGTAGGTCATCCACCTCAGTCTTTCTCTTATGATTTATGATAGGAGATGGAATCGAGCTACTGCGTTCTTTCCTGAAATAATGCTTCAAAAAGTGGGGTTGATGCCTGCCAACACTTATTGCTTCTCTTCTTTTCTCATTGTGAGATCTATGACTTCTTGACCTACTCGAATCTGTCTCTTCATCAATTTTCTTTTCTATTCTATCCAAGCTTTGCATCAATCTGACATTGAAGTCATCTTTCTACTCCTTGGCTCTCATAGGCATTTCATTATCAACTTTATAGATTTGAACATCTTTTTGAAATCTCTTTATGGTTTTAGGTAAATTCATGCGCTTTTCCTTGGATTTTGTACCAACAGCGCCAAACGAAAATATAGATCCCCAAATTCATCATCAGGACTGTAAGTCCTCTGTGCATATTCCATGTTTTTTTGACCTTCTGCACTGACTTTGTCCCATTCTAATTGTTGATAATTATGCAAAATATGCATACAACAAGATTTATTAGATGAAGTCATGAAGCAACTTCATGAAAACTTTGCACCATCTTCCTAGAAACCTTCATTTTGAAGCCCATGTGTGTACTGATACTCCACACACAACAATGTACGATGTCAAATTTCGACTTGTACATCGTGTATCAGTAATGCACATGCATCACAACTGTGCAGTCCCAAACCTTTAGTTCGCACACACACACACCATTGTTTACAATGCAAATCCAGTACCGCACTACACAATATCAAGAATTTAGTGCACACACCTGTGCATTATTACTTAATGCGCACCAATGCCACACCGAAATTCAAAATTCATCCCATGCAAGCTCAGTGTTGAAACTGGAGCTTTGCAACTTTTGTTGAACCTGTCCCATACAAGTCTAGTGTTGAACCAATAGCTCTGATACCAGAATGTAACATCCCTAGAAACCTAGGATGGTCCATGCTAATACATAATATGCTTTGACATTGCTCTGAAAACACAATGTAACATCATCCAACTTATTACTAAAAAATTTTACTCCAAAAGTCCACTGCGTAGATTCTATTCTATTCACAAGTCTGCGTAAAATCACTTGTAGTAACGTGCTCATCCCAAAACCGAGTCACGCCACACAACTTAAAACAAATGAAGCAACTTTCTCCTTGTAACAAAACTTTAAGCATTCAAAATAACTCAGATAACTATGTGCACCGACATACTACTCACACAACACAACAGTGCAGACAACCATCCTGGCGACGCACACCATTTTTTATTTCCATGTGTGTGGAATATAATTTCATGTACGCATAGATATGAATTCCATATTCTTGATGCACACAAGTTACTTTCCTGTGCACCGAACCATTCAATCCTCTTTTGAAGACTCATAACCAAAATTAAAATATTAACTTAACAAGAAAAAATATCAATGACTATCATATCCATGCAAAACTACAAGTACAAACTATAATCACCATACTTACATGTACAAGTAGCATTAGAAAAAATAACAACAATTACTTATATGTGATAAAATACAATAATTAACCCATAACATGCATAGATAAATAAGCACACATTAAACAGGATGAGGACACAAAGAACACTTATCTTTTATGAAAATCACCAACTGCGCACATAACTCAGACGTTCCTCCAAACCATAGACTTTTTTGCTCATATAATTTCAGAAACACGTCACCCACGATCTAGGGATTACTCCACCAGGGAAAAAGGAATTCTAGTGACAAGATAACGTCTGATTCTCTACATAATTTCTCTACCCTAAGTGTTCATTGTTGCAACTAGCCTAAAGTCCCTCATTCCCCATGCACCTATCACACCCAAGGAAGTGTGCCCCTTCTCTACTCAATATTCCTTTGGCTGCCCCACTTCTCTTCCAGGGTTACCAACAATAGGCTGGGCAAGAAGTCTCCAATCCCTGCATCTAATTCCCAACAAACCAAGGAACAATTCTCAGCAAAACTCCCACTTGGAGAGTATTCTCATGAGTTTGACAACCTACTTCCTCAACAACCAATATCTCACCTAGAGAGATTTCTCACGGGCCTAACAAATCACCTCCTCAACAACCAAAACATTGGTTACAACCCCACAACTCCTTACAAGATTCTCGCTGCAGATAAGGTAATAATCGAATTTTCCATACAATCCGACCCCCTTATGCTCACGAGAGCTTGAAACATGCCTCCTTCTAATAATGCATGACCCCCCCAAAATACACTAAGTCCATCAATATATACTGAATGCCTTCCAATTGAAAGTTGTCACCTTTAGAAGTAGCTTTAAGCCACCTGGTGACCCGCTTCCTACCATCAAAAACTTAGTATAAAATAATTATCCAATATTACACTTTTCCAGAAATATTATAAAATATTCCCCAAGACTTACGTCTTACCCCCTTTTCCATTTTCCGGTGGAGTAATTCCCCCATCTCTTTTCATTTGAGTCTGTTTGCACGCAGTGATGCAATATTATATTAATAACTGAGTATAATTACATGGATATGCGCACTGACCTGTTTGCATCCTGACTCACCAGCCTCATACTCACACAGGATCCCCGACCTCAATACATATAGAGTTACACACACACACACACACACAAACACACACACACACACATTTATAACTCAACTCCATGAAATTCTAGGTCATTACAACACACTTACCCAAGTGCATGCAACATGGTGCAATGTACGCACTTACCCAGGTGCATGCAACACATAAAATGTGCACATCCTGTCTTCGATAACGCCTCTTCACACACCTACTTAGATGCACACAAAACCAAAAATAGGTGCCAACGACTCACCAACCTATATATACATTACATGAACCATTAGTAGCAATGACTCACCAGCCTATATTTACCATTACAAAGGGTCCGAATCATGGACATTATAGGGAACGACCTTGAAAGTATTGGCCATGATACACAATTGGGAATTGATGAAGCAGGGACTAATGAAGTGGGTTGGTGAGGTGGAGATGAGATGTTTTTGTGAAGAAAACATGAATCTTTCTTAGCAGGCTAGCTTCTGCTTACACAACATGAACATACACCTACCAACGTACCTATATTAGTAGGGAACCACATGACCAATAATGGAAGGTAATATTATTAGTTGAGGCGGTTATTAACTACTGGCAATTTTTGGGTCTCTTGAAGAATGAAAGGGTCAATTGAGATGACCAGACTTGGATAGGACACCACGAACTTACCCCTTTAGGATGGGAACCATAGTATGCAGGTTACAACTGGAGGAAGCCACCAGATTCCCGAGAGGATTGGTCGAGGAAGAGGCCAAAGGTGGAAAAACACCACCAAAGATAGATAGAAGAGAGTATGACACATGAGATGAAAAGGGATATCTAAAACATGCATAGAGACAAACAACAGAGAATGTGAATTGTTAGTCACCAAGAGTGGCATCAGAGAATAGAGCACGAAGGAGCTTAAGAATATCATGGACCTGAGAAGGAACGTGTGAGCAACAGGTACACAAAGGGACTATGTGGCAAATGGAGGTGTTCATGGGCATGGGTGGAAGAGAAGAGAGAGGTTTCCTTGGAGAAAATAGGAAGCTCATACAATTAAGATTGATCACCCTAAAACAGAGATGACCTGGATCCAAACTAGAGCAATAGTGGGCTACAACTTGGTACTTACTGGAAAGAAACCAACACTGGTAAGGGGAGGTCGCTGAGGGACTGTTTAGTAGTGAAGGGAATACCTTGTATAGAGGAAATCTAGTTAATAAACTACCTGATAAACCTGTACATACCTCGAGCTTAGTGGGAAGGAGGAAACTTCTGTTTTTTTCAGAGGAGGAAGGAGAGTAACCTTCCTAGATAATATTGACCTTGGAAACCAACTGAATCATTCCCCTTGTGGTATCATGGAATGACATGGGGGTGGTGTATTGTAGGAAGGCACTCTACAATATGGCCTAACATTGGGAAGAAATACATCCTCTCTTAGTCAGTTGGTATTGGAAATTTCCCTCATCATATAAGTATTTAACTTGATCTATCTAACTGTGTATAAATTATGCAATTATGTTATTGTGTGATTTAAATGGGAAATGTAAATCATTTTAATCTATGAATGGAATCCCTGAGTGATTCAAACATTCTTGTTGTTGCCCATGTTTAACCCATTAAATTGTAAACATGAACAAACATGGACAGCTTGTGTCCTTAGTTTTAGCGATCAAAATGTCCTTTAAAAATTTTCAAGCGCCTTCATCATTTTATGCTAAATTGACATGTTCCTTAAATTTTTGCCCATTGTTATAATCCTCAAAACTTCCATCGAGCCTCGAAAAGATTGATTTGATCAGGTTTTCCCATGAACCTTATGGTCTTTGTCTTTTGTTGCCACCTATATTCCAAAAAAAACACAAATAATTGTTATTTATTCTAAAACCCTAGTTCTATGTCTTCTTATATTTTCAAATAAAAATTACATTTTTATTTGTAAATTTTCCAAAAAATGGTGTGTGCTTAAGTGACCTAAGTCTAATCCTACTACCAAATCTAGTGCATGGACCAAATTCTGAGGTTGAGGCCACATTGTAATCCAAGCTCTACATGTCAAACACCAAATTACAACATACAACACAAAGCCCAGCACACCAAGCACTAAGCTCACAAGTGGATAGCCTTGGGCTCATGTCTTATTGAATATGTAATATAAGCATCGGCACATATAAAGGTGAAAACCTTTACATTCTCGACAGATGTGGGATATGTCCCATGAGAATTTGTTTTGTACAGAGTATATCACAGGTGTGTTGGTAGTGTTGGAATAATGTAGAAATTAGTATGTATGCAACTAAGTTGTTGTGTGACTTTCATATTTAGGGTTTGCTGGTGGTTTCAGATCCACCTTTGTAGGAGGTCAGTTCAAGGTTGTTGTGAGCACCTTTGTGCTATAAATGTAATTGATTGGCTTCAATACTAGATCAAGTGAGCTCTGCTCATGTATTCAGTTTGGTTATGCATCTATTGTTTAATTTGGTATCAGAGCCATCGTTGTTGGATATGGAGTCACTGTGACACAAATTGCAGTGAAGGAAGAGCTGCCGAGAGGGGTAGAGGCATGTGGTGTTGTGATGAACATGAGGGAGAGGAGAAACCATCGGGGGAGCTATCAAGAGCTCCAGATTACTGCAGACATGCCGTTGTGAGAGAGATCACTGGACGTGAAGGAGATCGCTGCTAGTTTTAATACACCATAAATATTGAAGGCCACTGGGATTGGGATTGGTGGTTCCGTTGCTGGAACACTCAGGTGAAATCTGCCTACGTGTGCTGAATTGGGGAGCAGTAAATATTGCATCCACTCGTTTACCTACATATGGAGTGGCATTCAGAGAGTATCACTGAAGAAGAGATCAACTTCGTGATCGGCTTTCACATGCTGTAAACGTTGAAATCGCTGAAGAAGTAATCTACCCTTTGAATCGCAACACAATAATTTGAATCGCCATACAAGATCTCCACTATGAAAACCACTAATTTGATTGATGTCTTCGCGATCTTTCCAACATTTGATTCAAAATGATGCTGGATTTCAATGTGCTTAGTTCTGGCATGCTACATAGGGTTATTAGCAAGTTTTATTGAACTTTGATTATCACAATTGATAAATGTGGGTGCCTTTTGTTCTTCTCCCATGTCTTCAAGAATTCTCCTCATCCAGACAGCTTCACATGTAGTACTGCACAAGGATTTGTACTCGGCTTCAGTTGTAGACAAAGAAACAATTGGATGTTTCTTACTGCTCCATGATACGACCCCTGAACCAATTCTAAAGGCATAACCTGTGGTTGACTTTCTATCACTAAGATTTCAAGCACAGTCAGAATCAGAATAACCTGCCAACTTAACATCAAATTCATCAGCAATTCAAGGTGAGCTGAAAGTGTTGCAGGCGCAGTGGAAGCGTGGTGAATGAGGAAGCTGTTGCATTGTTGTTGGTAGGAGAAAGATTTGGTGGTGGCAGCAAAGGTAATTTCTGAGTTGTTTTAAAGAATTTAAAATGGAAAATTCTTTAATTGATTCATACATAAATGAATCAAATAAATTATATGGATCCAATTATGTAAATTGGAAATTTAAGATACAAATAGTGCTGGAAGCATCCGGGGTTTGGCCTATTGTCTCGGGAGATGAGGCAAAGCCTGCTACTGCTACCCAAGATTGGGAGAAGAGAGAAAACAAAGCCAAAGTTTTTCTCAGAATTTCTATAAAAGACAACATAATTCCACATATAAGAGATTGCAAAACGTCTAAGGAGATGTGGGACATCTTGAAAGGTTTGTACCAAACTGCTAATACAAACCGAGTTTTGTTTTTAAAAAACAAATTGCTCTCAATCAAAATGGAGGAAAACGAAAATGTTACTAATTTCATTTCAAGAATCAAAGATTTAAAAGATAAACTGGGTGACATAGGAAAAAAGGTCTCACCCACTAATCTAGTATCTGTCACGTTAAATGGCATGCTAGAAGACTACCAAATGTTCATAATAGGTATTGCAGCTCGAGAGAATGCTTCGACATTTGAAGAACTTGCAGGTATTCTTCTACAAGAGGAGGAACGTAGAAGCCATCTCACCGGAAAGCCTCCACATTAAGATTTGGCATTGATGGCAAAGGGTAAAGGAAAGCCTTGGGAACACAACAAAGGAGGAAAACCTCAATATGCAAAAGAACATAAAGGTATGACATCTCCTCAGTCTCATACAAATCAGAGAAAGAGTGGTTCATGTTATAATTGTGGAAAGGCTGGACATCATGCTAAGGATTGTTGGTATAAGCATAAACATGAGAACAAATATAGAAATCCGAGGCATAATAGTAATTTTGCTGAAAGGGGTGATAATGGTAATGATGAATTCCACAAATTATTCATATCAGATGTTGCTTTGTCATCTAAGACAGATGATGTGCATGCATGGTATGTAGATTCTGGTGCATCGATCCACATGTCTTGTAATAGAAATTGGTTTGACAGTTATTGTGAGACTAATGATGGTGCTAACATTTACCTTAGTGATGAACGGTCACATCAAATCAAAGGTTATGGGGATATCTCTGTTACATTACCAAATGGTAGTGTTAAATAAATACAAAATGTAATGCATGTACCTAGCATAAAGAAAAAATTAATTTTTATTTCCACCATAATAGATCAAGACATGAAGGTAGATTTTGTAAAATCACATTGTCTTGTGAAGGATGTAAAAGACCATTATAAAGTGGTTTCTACAGGAGTCAGAGTTGGAGGGATATACAAGATCGATGTGACAATGAAAGGACATCAAGCTTTGGCTTCAACAATGATGCCAACAGAGGTATTGTGGCATCAAAGGTATGGACATCTAAACTATAATGATTTGTTGCTTCTTTAGAAACAAGGCATAGTGGAAGGACTTCCACTATTAAAGAATGAATATAGTGCATGTGATGGGTGTGTTTTGGGAAAGAAACACAGAGAAGATTTTCCTTCTCACATAGATAGAAGAAAGAGGGATATACTTGAACTTGTGCACACAGATGTTTGTGGTCCCATGCAGACAAGGTCTATTGGAGGAGCATATTATTTTCTTATTTTCATTGATGATTGCACTAAATACACATGGGT
>SNQJ01S0143293.1:3874-26102 GCA_010110895.2 Picea sitchensis
AACCACATTTATGTGTTTGATGAACAATATTTTCAGTCGGTACTTGGACAAGTTTGTGTTGGTATTTATTAACAACATTCTAGTATATTCAAAAACATAAGAAGAACACGTAGAGAACTTAAGGATAGTTCTGCAAACTTTAAGGAAGCACAAACTGTATGCTAAATTCGATAAATGTGACTTTTATCAGAAGAAAATACAATACCTAGGACATGTAATTTATGTAGAAGGCATTACAGTCAATCCTGAGAAAATAAAATCCATCACAGAATGGTCGATCCCTAAGGACATAGTGGACATTTGGTGGTTCATGGGAATCACCGGATATTACTGCAGATTTATAGAGGGATTTTCCAAAATTGCATACCCTATCACATCACTACAAAAGAAGGGAACCAAGTTTAACTAGTCATAGAAATGTCAAGACAATTTTAATAAGTTAAAATAATTATTAACGACCACACCCATTTTAAAGGTAGCATATCCAGACAAAGACTCCACTGTCTGTGTAGACGCGAGTAAAGAAGGACTAGGTGGTGTCCTAACTCAAGAAGGGCATGCTATTTGTTATGAGTCCCAAAAACTAAAGGAACATGAATGAAACTACGTCACTCATGACTTAGAGTTGGTAGCTGTTATACATGCCTTAAAGATGTGGTGGCACTACATAATGGGAAGAAAGTTTATGTTATTGAATGACAAAAGCGGTGTGAATTTTTTGTTTAATAGTTAGACCTTAATGCAAGGCAAGAAAGATGGCTAGAATTCTTGAGTGAATTTGACTTTGAGGTAAGACATATCAAGGGTAAGGAAAACAAGGTAGTTGATGCCTTAAGTAGAAGAGTTCATGGGTTGTTTGAAATAAACATTAGCAGGACATAAAACGATTTTGAACAGAGGATAAAGATTGTAGGTAATAATGACAAAAATTACACTAAAACAATGGCAAAATTTCAGAACACTACAAAAAATTCAGATAAAGCAGATACGAGTGTGGACAAAAATGGTCTACTACGATTTAAAAACAGAATATACATACCAGATTTGGCAGAGTTGAAGTTAACAGTTTTGGATGAAGTTCATAAGAAACCCTATTATGGTCATCAAGGATACCAAAACATGATAACAACACTAAGAAAGTTATTTTATTGGCCTAATATGAAGGGAGAAACAACATAATACCTAGCTAAGTGTCAAGATTGTTAGTAGGTAAAAGATGAACACCAGCATCCAGCCAGCATGTTGTAGCCCTTACCTGTGCTAGAATGGAAATGGGAGACTATATCGCTGGACTTTATTACAGGTTTGACTAGAATCCAAAAACATAATGATTCAATTATGGTGGTAATCGATAAGCTTAGTAAGTCTGCACACTTTATTCCTGTAAAGTCTACTTTTAAATCTATTAACATCGCTGAAATATTCATGAAATAATTTTTTAGACTGCATGGTATTCCTAAAATGGTGATTTCAGATAAAGACGTAAAATTTACATTTGCTTTTTGGAAAGAATTGTTTTCAGGGTTAAATACTAACTTGAATTTTAGCACAATTTATCATCCACAAACAGATGGTCAAACTGAATGAAAAAACCAAATTGTAGAAGATATTCTATGCATGTACATAAGAACAAAACCAAGCAAGTGGGAAGACTACCTACACTTGGTAGAATTTGCATACAACAATGGGTACCAAACTTCATCTAAGATGATCCCTTTCAAAGTACTGTATGTCAGAAAGTGTAAAACTCCAATCAGCTGGGATAACCCAGTTGACAGAATCATGGTTGGACCAGAGATGCTCCAGGAAATGGAGAGCGCGGTAAGAAAAGTACAAAAAAACTTAAAAGAGGCACAGGACAGACATAAAAGTTATTCGGACCATAAAATAAGACACTTGGAATTTCAAGTGGGAGACCATGTCTATTTAAAATTCAAATCCTGGAAAAGTTCACAAAATCTAGGGAACTATGCCAAGTTGGCACCCAGGTTTTGTGGGCCTTTCAAGATCTTAGCTCGAATTGGACCTGTAGCATACCAACTTGCACTTCTCGCCAATATAAAAATTCATAATATGTTTCATGTTTCTTTGTTAAAGAATTGTGTTCATGACCCTACTCATATGATTGATTGGAACTTGGTGCAGGTGGAACAAGAAGGAGAGTTCCAAGAGGAACCTTTACGCATTCTGGACCATAGAAAAATAACACTTCGGAATAGAGTCGTCTCCTAGGTAAAATTGCAATGGAAGCACTTTATCCCTGAGGAGGCCACTTGGGAATTGGAGGGAGATTTGCATAAATCTCATCCAATTGTATTCCAAGAAAGGAATGAACACTGAGGAAAGTGTTTTATTGAAGGGGGAAAGGATGTGACATCCCCAAAAATAAATTATTTTTAAGTTTGAAATTTCTTAGGAAATTATTTCTGTTTTTCGTAAATTTGAAATTGGAATTTTTTTTCCATTTATGGCAATTTCGAATTTCAAATTTAGTTAATTGTAATTAATGATTATGACTGTTGGGAAGATATCTGATTTGACCTAACTAACTATTTGACTATGACACTTGTTTGAAAAAAAATATTTTATAATTATTATTGATGGACAAATGGAACAACCATGTTAAAATCAGCTTACCATGACTCCATGAGAGGGGAACATGTTGGAACTACCTCAAGGATGAAAGTGACAAGTGGAAAATCAAGAATTTGGCCATTGGCAGCCCCTAAAAATCAGGGATTTGGAAAGCTGCAAAAATTCCCAAGGGGGAAAAAGACCTAGGAAAAAATGGCTTTCGATATATAGCATATGAGAGGAGGTAGGATGCGGCCAAGTATGCTGGGAAAAGGATAATTATCTCTTGCTTCTATGAACACTGGTTTTTTGAGTGTGAGGCAAGGAGAAGTTGTTGAAGTGGAAGGACTATTGCTGAGGGGAGTTCTAAGTTTTCCCTCATGGATTCATGGTCAAGCTAGGGGGTGAATGGAGCAAGTGGCATTGATTGTTCCATTCTAAGGTTGGGAGGAACGTGGATGTTCCCTTTGTCTTTCAGAAAAATGGTTCAGATATGTTCATCTAGTCATTTGTGGTTAGATATCTCTTGTTTTTAAATGACTGTCAGAATACATCTATATATTACTAGGTGAATTATTTCTGTTGAATTTCCTTTTAATTAAGAATTGTTTTGATTTAAACGACTAAAAGAGTAGAGATAACACAATACTATGTGAATTATGGCTGAGAGTTAAATTACGAATGGTTGGGAACAAACGTAGGATAAACCCCCTGCCAGGTTAATTTTATACTTCGATTAAAAAAAACTACATGTACATCCAAATTTTTGAGTAGAATCAGAATTATGTGAGCACACTGGAATGTTTCTAGCTTAAAACAAAGTCAATATGAATCTATTTTCGGATAGTATAAATCATGTGTTTATATAAGTACAATAATAGAAAGTAATTATACACTCGTATCTTACTATAAAGAATTATACAGAGTCATAACACTCACATAATATCGATGTAAGGTAAGGATAACATTGAATATTCATATAGAGTTATATATATATATATATGCCTGCACAAAAGTTTGATATTCTACTTTCTATTTCATTGAGATTCGATTTAAAGGAATATAAATCTTCGGAAATACATAAGCTTAATTCCATACAATGCATGACTGTAGGTTCAGACTGTAGGACCAATAGATTTTAGAATACAATAGAAGACAACGGTCTAACTAAGTATTAGCGAAATTTCTGGAATATACAATGACAGAAAGTAAATAGTATGAAAAATTGAAATGAGAGACCTAGAAAGGAAATTATTTTTAAAGGTAAATGAATAGGCTAACAGATAATAAATGAGAATCTGAGATAATGAAAAAAGAGTAAAGTTATTACACTAAACAAGAAATCATTGAATTTCTCCATAAGATCCAAAGAAAAGAGTCAAGACAGAATAATTGTTCATAGATGCACGCTGATATCCATTGCAGAATCACTCATATAATAGATCTATTGCTCTACAAGGATTGATTGTTCGTATTTCCACCCTAACATCGAATATACAACTTTTAAAAATACAGCCATATTCTAATTATGCGATTTAATCAGTTACACAGTAATACGTTTATGATCCTTATTCCTTTCGTTAAATTCCAAGATACAGAGCTAAAAGAATGGACTATATTTTGAATGGAGTCTTTCACCACGATGCTAACCTTATGGTTTTAGAATCGTACCAGTCCTTAAAAAACCTAGGGTACTCCTTTAAGAGTGGAGAAATGAAACCCAAATACCTTTTGCGCAATTGGCAGGAGCCTGCATCCAGATTTGTGTATGGCCGAAGTCCCTACAAGGGATTGTAAGTTAATATTAGTAAAATACAACAGAAGAAAGACGAATGAAAAAATTTCAACAGAATGATAAATGACAGAAAGAGTTTAAATCAGAGTGGCACTTAACTTATGACTTGTAGATATGATGTCATCCCCTTGTCGCGTTTTGGTTGGGTAGATGTCCCAGGCGGAGGGAAGGATGGTACAAGGAATTCTTGATGGGTACCCTCACAACAACAAGGTCCCATCATTAGTGTTGGTTCAAAAATCGTATAAATCATTTTCGTTATGAAAAGAAATGAACAAACAATTTTAACATTTAAAATATGAATTGCATAAGTCGTGACGTGCGAGCAGGATGAAGGCATCATGCAAATGTTACACATAGAATAAAATGCTATACGAATTGTTGATACCAAAACCAACTATGAACCGACTGGCTACATTGAAAAGGGTATTTTTAATCAATGCTAAATACATAGTTAACCTTCTTATTGAATTTACCAGACTTCAAATGGTGTATACTATCCACAGACAACGATAATAACAGTAGGAAACATGCTTAATACAATAAGTTTTACAAACTCAAATATTATATGCGATATGGAATTTCCCAAATGAACTGTTCAGAGCACAGATTACCCATTTTATTTTATGCCGAATAGGAATACATTAATCTTTGAGGAAACATTATATTTGTAAGCACCAATTAAGGGCCCGATGAAACTGCAGAAGGGTGGGTTCTGTCCTTTTTTTAGGAAACATAAAGTAATATGCATTATACAGTGTGGACCTTCAAACTCCAGACTAGAACCCCGTGTAACCTTGCAGAATTTCAATACCATGCATCAAGGTATATCAACAGAGGGACCATAAAGAATAACGATAATAGGGAAAATAATGAAACCCTAATATTGAAGTACACACGAAAAAACTATGCAAGTGAAAATTATTTAAATCAGAAAAAAGGAGGTGTAATGCCAAGTCCTTTCAGAGAGATTGAGGATGAAACAACAAAATAATCTAATTATACAGGAGCAAGAACAATCCAGGAAGTTACAAAGAGTAACGATAATAGGGAAACAAAATTTAAAGTCATAATAAGAGTCACAGTACGAGGGTTTATTCCACTGTAATGACATTCCAAGGTTCCACTTTATTATTTAGATTATAGTAGCATCGTAAAATTACCAGGGAGGATGGATAATGATGCCTGATTCCACTTGGAAATATCATCGAAGTCGACAGCCTTCCCACTGAGAAATAAAATGCAAAGCCATTTTGGAGGACTCCACAAATGACAAAGAAAAACTCACTTAACCTTACAGGAGTTCTTACTACGTGAAGTAAATGTTGAGGGTACGAATGGTCAGACCTGGCCATGTGATGGGGCAGAGTTGGCACGACTAGATTGGAGGAGGGTTCAGGTGAAAACCATCAATACTCTCACACACAAGACTTCCATTAATAGCAGGTTTAAAGCTTTAACTCCTATCTGACAAGAAACCCTTCTCCTCATATCAAGAATCGTGAAGTTAAGAGTCGTCCCTTCATGACACGACTAGTTGGAACATGTTAACTCCAACTATTTTTGTTTCAGTTAACATACCATTCAAATGAGACTTCGTTGATACATCGCTTAGTTAAGACAGAGTTAAACGAGGATTAGTGTGGGATTTCGTTAACCAAACCTTTATGTAAATGGTGACTGGAAGATCACTAACCACCAGTAATCCACAAGGGAATCCATTTGATGATTTCGACCATACCAAATGATGCCAAGTATCTTATGTATGATTTCTCGACCCCATACCAAATGATTCCAGGTATCTTATGTTAAGCCACTTATGTTCTACTAAGGGTTATAATCATGACCCCGTTACTTTATATGTGGTATACAAATTTTGTTCCAAGGAAAAATGAGATATATTTATGCATGCAAGTATAGAAGCTCATGTTTAAGGAGAGATTAGGACCATAAGTCCTAAGTCCTGATATATATATATATATATATATATATATATATATATATATATATATATATATATATATATATATGGAATTGTTAGAATTATAGAGAGTTATTCATTTAAGATTTCTATTCAAAGTGATATTAGGCTGGGTAGAAACATCATAGTTTGATAGTCATAAGATACCTCACATAGATTAATAATGGGATTAAATAGTTCCTCTTCTTAACTATGAATCGGTTAATGAAATTGTAGATCAATGTTCCATATAAAAATTATGGGAAATTTGAGGCACACACAATTTATTTCAAGATGTCCATGTTTTCACAATTAAAACAAAAACATACCTCGAAAGTGATTATGTACTCTTCATCTCTCCTAATATCTTCTGACATGGTGAACATAATTCTTCTTCATTTGTATATGCATCTTCGACATTTATGAATCATGATGGGTGAAGATTATATGTTATGTAACGTATCCCAAAGTTCTTTATTGATGAACATTTACCAACCGCTTTCCACTGGATTAGGTAATCCTTCCCCAATGAAATCCATTGTTATTTTATTATTCTTCCTCAATTCATTCTTGGATGCAAATTTTCTCTTGAACTATCATATCCCTGTAACAACCGATAGAAAAATATAATGTCATTGTTACTATAAATATACTTGTGTCCTTATGCTCCACATCTCCTACTTAAAACCATTCTTGACCATTAAACATTGGTACTCCATTCTCGACAATCCATGATCTCCTTCCGTTGGTTAAATCAAGCTCCGGTTGAACCAGATCTGAACCCAATTGTTGGATTACCGAGAGGGGGTTTAATAACTAATAAATAAATTTAATCCTTTTAACCATATAATCCAAGGTTATAGCAATGTAGCATTATCATCCAATAACTAGAGTAAATAAGCAATGCACAAAATGAACAATTATACACATACACAATAATAAATTGTTTTATATGGAAACCTAAAGTGGGAGAAACCATGAATGATTTTTCTTATATGTCTTGAATATCATATCTAATATTGGAAGAACTAAGTTCCTTTTTTCCAAATAAGTAACTTGAAGGAGGCTCCAAACCTCTAGTTTCTCAAGATACAACCCGAGGGGAAAGCCCAAACCACCACCTTCCTGCTACAAAGTGCAAGGAGGTTGTCCTCATGTTCTCCGATAACCAATTGCCCTTGCCCCGTCAACTTCGCCTCGATGTATAAGTAGAATGATGGAACCACTGCCACACTATCAATGGAGATATATTGTTGAAACCAGACGCTAATCAATCTGTAATCAACCTGGTATTCATAAACAAGTGTATCAACCATGCACCAACTCCTCAGACAAAACATAAAATTATGAATGAGAGTATCAACCATGCACCAAACCTATACAAAACCTATACCATGAAAAACCGTGCATCAACAATGCACCAAACTTGTACAAAACTCCGTATTGTACGATGAACAAGTGCATCAACCATGCACCAAACCTATACAAATAACCTATCACAACAACCTTCCCAAACAACCTATCACAACAACCTCGCTTCATCAATATTATCAACCAAGTCATATCTAATGACTAAGATCAATCACCAATACAAATCTCAAAGACGTGAATCAACCAACCATAACGCAACAACTTGTAATCATCACCAATATTAATATGTTCTTCTAATAATATACCAATACAAGTGTGCTCCATCATCCATAAACCATGTGTCAACAATACTACTAAAAAGTGCCTCCAACCATGTACTAAGTATGTACCAATCATTTATCAATCCACTAACTATGACTCATGAATATGTACCAACATCATCATCAACTATACACCTCATGTATGTGCCAACTCATCAACTACTTGTCTCAACCATATGTACCCAACATGTACCTTAACCAAAACCACTCACCAATATCATCATCCAAATATGATTTTGTAACTATGTAATAGACCTTATGTATATGATCACATACCAAGAACCTTCTTTAAGTTTAACAACAAGAGACTAGCATTTTCATCAAACTTTTATTTAGTCTCATTTACACAGTTTTGGATTAGTCAACAACCCTAAACTTGAAATAATCATAACTATGCACTGTGAATTTAAATAAAGATATGAAAATTATATACAATTTTATTCAGTGTGTTTTGTGTAATTCCTCCACGTTTCACCACTTGGAACCCTCTCATAAAGGAGTTATAGCAAAATGACATACCTTGTTGAATCTTCTAGCTTATTTTAGAGAGCTTAATCTTTGTAGAGCGTGCCTCCACACAGAATATTTGTTATTGAATGGATCTGAAAATGTTACAATGAATAATAAAGACTGTGACTTCTAACCAACACATTTGGTCTTTACTTAATTTTGATCTATTATGAATAAGTTATGACGCTTTTACCCTAAACACTGCTTTAGACTAGTTTCAGACTAGCCACAAACCTTATTTTCCATGGAGTGTAAATCCAAAACAAAACTTAACCATGTTGAATTTTTACCACATATACTTGGATATGTTTCAATGGCCTAGAAATTTCAAATGTATGAACCATTCTATAAAAAATACTCATTATGTAAAATGAGGATGACCAGAATAACATACCTAGAAAGCATCATCAAATAATTTATCCCCCCTTTGAATTCCTGGCCTCTTTCTTCACCTTCCTCTAAAATTTGGCTTAGATATCCTTTGGTTACCTACCATATATTCAATATGCTCAAGTGATGTAAAATGAGAGATCCTTGCCTTTATTTATACTTCCATCTTCTAGGTCACTTAACCCATTTCTAGGTCACTTAACGATTTCTAGGTCATCACTTAACCCATTTTGTGGTCACTTAACCTATTTTCCTTCCCCATTTTTAGGGTTAACACTTTCCATAATTATAAATTCCTCCATTAATTTATCATTTAAACATTCCTCCCTGACCTTGTCAATCTTCAATTTCATCATTTAAATATCTTGTTTGATTTGTCACTTCACCTTTTGTTATTTAAATAACCTTCTTGAATTTTGTTCACTTTTACTTCTATTATTTAAATAATTCTTCTTGACTTTGTCACTTTACCTTCATTTAAATAATAACTTATTCTTTGCAAGATCTTTGACTCATTTGACCTTTTTGGGCTCCAAGCCAACATATGAGGGTCCCTCCAACTTCGTAAGGCAATAAATATCAAACCGTGAGGAGTTAAGTGTGGCATTCCACATGTACCACCATAAATGGCATCACATGTGGGCTATCCATATAGAATATTATATCCTTAAAATATAATCAAATGCATACCATTATCCATATAAAAACTTTGTCCATTACCCAAAACTTTGTGTTAACGTAAATTTCACCAAACTTTCTCCAAGGGTTGACATCAATCACCAAGGGTTGCCATCAATCAAGAATATCACTCTCCAATAGTTGATATCAATGACAACCAACAATCCATACTAACTATCCATCAACCTAATCCAATTGTCCGACATTTTAATGTTAAGTAGTTCATTTATTTTAATGGACAATGTATATTTGTTGACAAGGGTATTGTTAGTTTGTTAAGTTCTTATAATAGTTCACATTATGGTTACATTTATGATAATATTAACAATTATAATAGTTCACTCCTTTCACTTAGACATCTTTCTTAACAAATAATGGTTATGGTTTGTTACACGCCGCTAATAGATTAATGAATTTAATTTGGAGTGATGTCATCTTGTGTCTTGTCGACTTGTTGTTTGGGTGTGTGGGTATAGTCTTCTTTTCAGTTAATTCGGTCTCCCAACGCGGTTGGATTTTTTCTTGGTTATTGGTCTAGATGTTACGGTTAGCCAGGGTTACTTTCATGCCTATCTCCTGGTGACATAATTATTCCTGATGAGGGGATCATCATGCCCTGATTGATAGAGGTGAATGATAACCCCGATCAGATCTCGTGCTCTCGATGTGGATGTATCGCTCATTGTAGTGGATGCTTGGTTCTTATACTGTGAATGCCTTAATGCATTATGATTTCTTGTTCCATAGATGTTTCTATTTACTGATCAATTCTAAGACGCTAGCTCCAAGTGGTTGATGTTGTCCTTAGCTTGTAGGAATTGTCATGTTTGTGCTAGAGTAATGCTTTTTATTCATCTCTTTGATTATCGTGATACTTCTAGTTGCATGACGCGGAAAGCGATGAGTCGCTGTTGTTTGTTTCTTTGAATGTGTAAGTTGTGTTCATCCTCAATCATGTTGATTAATTGTTTTCGTTGATTTCCATCCTTCTTTAAAAAAAAAAATCACTTTCTTTAGATCGCATGTAGTCGTGAACGCATTGGGGGTCATTACATGGTATCGTGAGCGATACTTGACTCAAGCGACTTGGGATCACAATAATTCCCTGATTTGATTTTGATTATAAGGTTTCTAATTAATTTGATTTGTATTCATGTAGGTAATCATGATTAGAGGACCCCGCATAAGAATACGACGGGCTGCTAGGAGAGGAGGTGCGACGACCCCAGTAGAATCCACTTACGAGGGGTCTATCCCCCATGGAGATGAACATGTTGTCGGGAAGGAACAGATAGAGGTGGGTGATGTGGTTGGGATGATGAGGGTCCCTTTCACTAGGATGTTTGAGGCACTACCGCCGCTTGGACATAGATGAGGCCAAGGCACCGGCACCCACTGAGGTTCCACCCCTCTGCTCTGGTCGGTATTGGTAGTATTCACCATGAACTCGAAGGTCAAATTTCCCATCGCTATTTGTTCCCATTAACACAACCGCTAAGTCATGGTTGGATACTATGGTGATGTGATTTTCACTTGACTATACCTCCAACATGAAGGTCTACATGGTGGTATTTCAATTGAAGGGGAGGTCTCTATGGTGGAAGTTGCTCCTACCACAATTGAACATGGTCTTCAAGGACGCATTGTAACTGTTCGAGGAACGGTTCGAGAGAGGTACCTATCGTGAGGAATTCATTGAGAATCAATCCAAACGCTTTCAACTCTTTGCATGTATACATCAGATGGTTCCCTGTGCACGAGGCTCCATTTTATGGAGCTACTTCGGCATGCCCCACACCGGTCACCAAGAAATTTAAGGTCAACAAGTTTGTATTTGTCCCACGTAAGCATTCGTAAGTAAAGGTTAGGATTTGATTGCCCTCAAACCTTGCATGATGTCGCTCATAAGGCCCTCATACCAAAGGGAGGATCTTACTGCCAGGGTTTAGAGTAGGACTTCAGTGAGACCAACAGGGCATGTGTCATGTGGCGCGCAGAAAGCACGTAATAACGCCAGACATATTCCTAGATATTGTGGCCTCTATAGAGGATCCACTTTCACTCAATCTCTAATGCACCAACACCTTGTAGCAACGCACTCTGCATCGAGGGCCACAACACCACCAACAACATCGAACGCAACAACAATGCTTAGGCTTGTTCAGTAGAACATACTAGGATTCTAGGTCGGTGGAAATAGTTTCACTTCGAAAGTACCTGCTATAATCGGACCAAAGAAAGGGTGTTAAACATGTGGGGATCCACATTACCAGTTTGACTACCCAGTGGAGAGGACTGGAGCATCTAGATCAGCTTGAACTCCACTACCGCGGAGATTTGGGCAAGGCCCATCGGATTCGCGCAGCAGAATAACAAAGAAAATCACTATCTCGAATTACATGCTCAAGACATCGTATCGTCACCGACTAGACCCTTAGTATTTTATATATCCAAAAGGCGTAGAGTTTTATTTCTGGTATAGCGCTAAAAAGAATTAAAGTAAAGGTAGTCGAACAGATGAGTTTATCTTTGTAGAAATGGCTTCGAGGGCCAAACAAAATGTTGGAGGGAAGGTTACGGGCCGTAACCTTAACCTGGGAGAGTTTCACTAGGGTTGAACCTTGCACGCCATGATCTTAGGATCTTGCGACATCGTGATCAATATGGACCTGGGTTGGAATCACATGAGGTGATACTCAACCGTAAGACAAAATGGTTGAGCTTGGCTGATGACGAGGGACAGAGACGAGGGATTGTAGGATGGAACCAGGGTGTTTCCCTCAGGTTCATATCTTCCTTGTAGCTACGAAATAACATGCAAGGGATAAGCTTTGGTGCAATCCCTTGCTAAATGAGAAAGGAGAAGCAAGGTATAGAACACATCCCGGTGGTGAGAGAGTTTGCGTATTTCTTCCCTAGGAGTTACCTAGGATGCCACAAGAGAGGGAATTGGAATTTACAATAGACCTAAATTGAGAACTCAACCGATAGCGAGAATGTCTTATTGGATGTCTACCTTGGAGTTAGAGGATTTGAGAATGCAATTGAAGGAATTGTTGAACCTGGGACTATATAATGCTCAAGTGTGTCACCGTGAGGTGCACATCTGCTATTTTCATAGGAAATAAGGATGGGTCATGGAGAATCTCGCATTGACTACCATCAATTGAACAAGGAAACAATCAAGAGTCAATATCCATTGCCATAGGATTGATGATTTGTTTGATCGATGAAAATCACAATGATGTTTTCAAAGATTTACTTGAGACTGTGGTATCAATTAGTTATGGATCAAAGAGGGGACATCCTAAGAGAACCCTTTGGGTACCCAGGTTTGTACATTACAAATTTACTATTTTAACTTTTGGACTAACAAACGCCCCTAGGGTATTTACGAGTTTGATGATCGGTTTTCCATGAATACTTTGGACAAGTTCATCCAAGTATTCATTGGAAATATTTTGATTTACTCTCGACATTGGAAGAGCATGACGAGCACTTCCGCTTGGTACTACAAAGGTTCCGTGAGAGAACAAATTGTATGGGGAAATTGTTCAAATTCCCTTTATCAATCGAATATTCACCACTTAGGGCATGTCATATCGGGCGAAGGTATCGCTTTGGATCCAGCAAAGGTCAAGGCTATTATGGAATGGCTCATACGCTTGTCAAATGTCCCTGAAGTGTGAAGCTTCATGGGTTTAGTGGGGATACCATTGACGGTTCGTCAAGGGTTTGCAAGATAGAAAATATGATTACGCAATTGCAAAAGAAGAAAAATAATTTTTTTGGACCAAGAAACGCGCCGCTTCATTTCGTGAGGCTTAAGGAGTTGCTGACGACAACACCAAAATAATAAAGGTCCCCCGACATGGAAGAAGACATCTTGCATGCATTGACACATCCAAAGAAGGTTTAGGCGCAGTCTTGATTCAATATGTGGTCGAAAGTGATCACATCTCGAAAAATAGAGAAGGCATGAGGAGAACTATGCAATGAACGATTTGGAGTTGTTAGCCATTGTCATGCCTTGAGAGTTTGGAGATACTATCTACCTTATTGGATGGAAATTTGAACCAAAAATGGACTCACTCTAGACTACAACACATCTTTATGCACGCAAAGCTTAATTGAATGTGCAACAATGACATTGGTCGAAAATGATTAGCGAGTATAATTTCAAGATTACTTACATGCGAAACAATGAATGAGTATTGATGTACTGAGTTGAGACCACACATATTTTCGCTGATGCCTCTTCAGATGAATCTATGTGAAAATATTTTAAATTTACAATGCAAGGATGACCGGGTACAAAGAGGTCAAGGATTTTATCGACAAAACACAATGATGATACCAAGATTTGAAGGATTTATGTTGGACGACAATAGACTATTGATATTTAAAAGTCAAATTTATGCGTAATTAATCAACAAGAAAGTTGAGGAGTTTGATCCTAAGCAAGGCTCAAAGAGCAGTGTACATGGCTAACCCGGAGAGTCAGCGAAGATGAGGGTAAACCTTAAACCCTTATTCTTTGAAAGGGAATGAAGGAAGACATAGTCAACTACGCGGCAATATGTCTAGAATATCGAAGTGAAGGTTGGATGAACATAGACATCCAACAGATTACTATAGCCACATGCTATTCCGTAATCAAAATGGGAGGTCATTTCGATGGATTTCATTGTTGGATTGCCACTCAAGGCAAGTAGACACAACTCTATTTTTGTGGTATTTGACACTCGGCCAAAAGAGTGCTCATTTTATTCAGACAGATAATGTATCGTGCACCCTACATAGCTAGATTTTTCATTATTGAGTGAGATTGTGAGAACGCATGACGTGCCTAAGAGGATTATATTTGATCGAGGATTGATGTTCACAGGATGATTTTGGAATATTTTCCAAGAGGCCTTAGGAAAACAACTGAACTTTAGTACAATGTATCACCCAAAGACATAATGAAAACCGAATGAACAAACCAAATCTTGAGGACATGTTATGTATGTATGTGATGGACCAACAAAGTGTTGGGAGGAATTCTTTCCATCGGTAGAATTCGCATACAACAACAGCTATCAAGGAATCCATTAATATATGCGATTTTGAGTTGGGATTGGCTTGAGGATAGAAGAACCCGTGGGACCATAAGCGAACCAAGAAATGGAATATCAAATGCATACAATAATACAAAGGATCAAGGAAGCGCTAGATCTACAAAAAGAGTTATGTCGATGCACATCATGTCAACTGTACTTATGAAGTTATAATCAAGTATTCTTGTGTGTGAAACCACATAAGAGTTCGATCAAGTTTGAAAGGGCTTAAACTCCTAGGTTCGTGGACCTTTCGAGATTGTGGAAAGGGAAGGGGCCCATGGCCTATATTGACTAGCCTTTGTTCGATTATTTGAGGCGCATGCACGATGTTTTTATGCATATGTTTTGAGACATTATATTAGTGATTCTACACATGTTATTGACATGAGTTCCCTCGCAGCTATCCTGTAGGTTATCCTGCAATATCATTTTTTTTTCTCTCAGCTATTACCAGTTTTTGGCTCAGCAATTATCATGTTTCTAACTCATCCATTTACATTATTTAACTCAACAATGATCATATTTTAACTCTACAAATTCTTTTAAATGGACAACAATCATATTTTAACTCTGCAAAATTCTTTTAAATGGACAACAATGATATTTTAACTCAGTGAATTTCTTTTAAACAAACAACAATGATAAATTTAACTCTGCAATTTCACTTATATTGTTAATTAGCGAATTATATGACAACGAATTACATGCCAATGATATATATGACTAAATCATTTATTTAGACAATGATTATAGTGTTATTTCCCTGTCATTTCCTTTATATTGTTAATTAGCGAATTATGTGACATTGAATTACATGCTAGCTTATATATATGATTAACTCCTTTATTTAGACAACGATTATAATGTTATTCCTTGTCATTCCTTTATATTGTTAATCCTTTTAGTGGATAACGATTTAATATCATGGATAGCGTTTTAATATTGTTGACAGTAATTCCATTACACAACAATATTTATTTATCAAATAATTATGCTTATTTACCCAACTATACCATTTTAATTATTAATAGTTTATCAATAGAATCATCCAGAGACTTGTTAATTTTAGACAACAATAATATGTATAAAAATCAATGTCAAATATTTAATAGACAACGTAGATCACTTTTTAATGTTAATTAGTTCACTTATTTGAATGGAAAGTGTATATTTGTTGACAAGTGTATTTTGATTTTGTTAAGTGCTTATAATAGTTCACATTATGGTTACATTTATGGTCACATTTATGATAATATTAACAATTATAATAGTTCACTCCTTTTCACTTAGACATCCTTCTTAATAGATAATGGATATGGTTTGTTGCCGAAGTCATTTAATAGCTTGCACAATTTAATTTGAGTGATGTCATCTTGCGTCTTGTCAACTTGTTGCTTGGGTCTGTGGGTATAGTCTTCTTGTCAGTTAATTTGGTCTCCTAGCGCATTGGATTCTTCTTGGGTTATTGGTCTAGATATGTTATGTTGCGCCAGGGTTACTTTCATGCCTATCGCCTAGTGACAGAATGATTCCTAATGAGGGGATCATCGGGTGCCCTAATGGATAGAGGTGAACGATAACCTAGCCAGAGTCTTTTGCTTCCCGATGTGGACGTATCGTTCGTTGTAGTCGATGTTGGTTCTTAGTCTGTAACTCCTTAATGTGTTGGGCTTTGCACTCCTTAGAGGTTTCTAGTTATTGGTCGATGAAGCCACTATGTCAGGTGGTTTATGTTGTCCTTTATCTTGTAGGCATTGTCTTGCTTGTGTCAGGCGGGTAGTCATTTTTATTTGTCTTTGATTATTTCATGTTTCATCCAGTTGCATGATGTGAAAGTGTTATTAGTCGTTGTTGTTTGTTTCCTAAATGTGTAAGTTGTGTTCATCATCAATCATGTTGATTAATTGTTGTCGTTGATGGTCGTCCTTCTTTTAAAAAAAAAAATTCACTTGCTTTATGTCGCATGTAGTCGTAACGATTGGGTTACTATACCTATAGGGGTTTTCACTTGTGTGTTGATTTATTGGGTCTAAAACAAGGTAAGGATATCTATGGTTATGAAATTCTAAGGTATAAAACCCAACCCAGTCACCATGTTTAGTACTATACCTATAGTCACCATGTTTAGTACTATACCTATCTGGGATGATTTATTAGCTCTAAAAAAAGGTACAAATATCTACGATTATGTATTTCTAAGGCATAAAACCCAACTCACTCACTATGTTTAGTGTTTTTTCTATGTGTGTAGATTAATTGGCTCTATAAAAAGGTAAGTAGATCCATATTTATGAAATTCTAGGGTATGAAACCCAACTCAATCACGATGTTTAGTATTCTACCTATATAATTTGATTTATTATCTTTAGACCAATGTACGAAGATCCAAACCTTAGGTTCAATGTATATTCACTTGCAATGGATCTATTGCATATAGATGGATTCATGTCCACGGTGAATATCTGAATAAAAAAATAACATGAATTTGATAAAAAAAAACTTGAAAGTGTGACTCATATATCCTTTAGGGTAATGTTGAAATGATAAACAATTTTTTTATACATTGAAATTTCAATACCATTCCATTTTATATCTTTTTTTTTAAATCAGTAGATTACATTTAGTTTTGTAGTTTTGTGACTAACTAAAACCCATTTGAGTATTGACATTGAAACTTGTTATAATGTTACCTAACATTCAAAATAATTAGAATTATCATATTATAAAACCTTAAGAAATCAATGTAATCAATTTGGTTAATAAGGCACCCCCATGATTCCTAATAGGAAATTTGGACCTAATTTGAACATTTACAAGACTTATTTAATCATCTTAAGGCATGTTTGTTATATGGGTATCTTTGAGTCTCTTATTTCTTCAAGTTTAATTATAGAGTAGACCTTAGCTTTTTATATATAAATAATTCAATTTTCTCATTATACCTAACATTGTAAACATATCCAAAAAAAAAAAAATTCTCTAAAACCCATTTTGAATATTGACATTGAAACTTGTTATAATCTTACCTAACATTCAAAATAATTAAAATTATCATATTATAAAACCTTAAGAAATCAATGCAGTTCTTAGAATAAGGCACCCCATGATTCCTAACAAGAAATTTGGACCTTATTTGTAGATTTACCAAACTTATTTAATCATCTTAGGGCATGTTTGTTATGTGATTCCTAACAAGAAATTTGGACATTATTTGAAGATTTACCAAACTTATTTAATTATCTTAGGGCATGTATCTTTGAGTCTTTTTTTTTTCTCAAGTTTAATTATGATGTAGACCCTAGCACTTCATAAATAAATAATTCAATTTTCTCACTATACCCTATCCAAAAACATTCCCCGTTGTATGGTTTTATGTACACTCCTCTCATTGAATATTGGCTTCTATGTTTTTATTAAGATCATATCTACTTTGCAAATGAATTGAATTAAAAAACATCTTCAAACTGAATTGATCACCTACTTGGAAAACTAAGGAAAGCACATTGTATTTCTTCAACAAAATTTGTTTTCTCACTCAACAATAATAACTTTATGGAAATGATTATCCTTATCAAAGTGGTGTAAACTAGATGTTTCTAAGGAGCTTTAGGCTTATCAAGGTTAGTCACATTCAACCTTGATGTAATACCTTGGAACTACTATCAACCAAGTCATTGATACCTTGATATTTCCAGGCTTATCTTATCCATGTCAAATATAACAAACAAAGTCAATGAATTTCTTTTGTAATGATGTACACCATCACAATATTTGAATAAAAAACAGAATAAAAAACATGGTATAAATTTTGTTTCTTTATTAATATATCTAAGAGTTGATGGAAATATTTGTTGGCATTGATATCAACATTAAGACAAGAAGTATCATACTAGAGTATGACATGGAACTGCAGTAAATGTAACATCCACCTGTTACGCCTAAGAAAAGTCGAAGCACAAAAGGTAATATTTTTTTTTACTAAGAAATTAACATCAATACATGATCATGGCAGTGCCTATTCAATAAGATCATAAGTAAAGCAGTACCATCTACTTATCATGGAAATAAATAATGACGCAATCAATACGTCAACGAAGGATAGCGACACATAACATAAATAACGTAGCAGATTAGCACATCCCAATAACTTGAAGCAATTTACGACAACATTCACTCACATAATCAATATAGAATCACTACCCGCCCAACCTACCCTGGACGGTTAGGACCTCCATGACACATAAGAAACACTCAAGCCCAAGTTTCAATTGATTTTAACCATTTAAGGTCTCGGGAATGGCGACTATTCTAAGGAACAAGGAGGTGTCTACATACCACTAACACAATCAAGTCCCAACCAACTATGCTAAATAAAAAACATCAATGATAATCAATTTCATCAATCCATCAATCCTAAACCACAATTAAACATGGAACGCAAGTAATCATTCGCATAACACGTCATATAACACATTATATCCCGGGCACAAAGCAATTATCCGTTATCATTTATATTGTGCGTGAGCATTCTATTCAATTAATCCATCATTTACACATCAACAATTCAAGACGCATGAGATATCGACTTTATTTCGTAAGGTGCAAGAGAATACAATTAATAAATCAATCACACTTCAACAATATTTAAAAGYGCAATAGTAACTGAATTCTCATTCAATCATGCATTATCAATACTCAATGRCACAATAGTAATCTAGTTATTAATCCATCATACAATAACAMTTTAATGACGCAAGTAATAGTTGTCAAATCATCATCCATCAACATATTTTTCATAGTGCAAGTAGTCCAATGGCTAAACAACATTACTTACATTACATTCCAATGCCCGATAAGCCTAAATCTAAACAATCATATCAATGCATCATAATTCCATTGAGCGCTAGGAGTCTAATACCTAAAACCATCATTCATTATATTAAATTTCAATGCGCGAGAGTAATCTAAAGGGTAAAGTAAGATAATCTCTTCTACCTAAGTTGGAAATTACATTGAGTTGTGGAACTTGCCTCACTCAACTTATAAAAGGTTATATGGGAATATATGTACTAGACCAACTCACTCTTCCTTAAGGTGGGTTTATTTTTTATTTTAACAAGTTCCACTTGATGTAATTGTTTTTCCAACTTGGTCAAGTTAAGAAAAACTATTTTTTTTTACATCCCAGAATGCTTCACTAAAAAAAGAATGATCAAATATTCTCCACATTTAAGGTTAAAGACTTCTGAATATTGTTTTCTTGAGGAGACTTTGGTAAGTAGGATGTAATATGTTTATTAAGCATTAAAGTTTAAATAGAATGATCACATATTCTCCACCTTTAAGGTTAAAGACTTATGAATATTGTTTTCTTGAGGAGACTTTGGTAAGTAGGATGTAATACATTTATTAATCATTAAAGTTTAAATAGCTAAGGTGAGATGAGGTAAACCTGAAGATATGTCTTAATATCAAACATTCCATATTGGAATACACGTTACCTTACTACACATGAATATTATTCAATAATCTGAGATAATAAAATATGAAGGGAAGGTATTCAAGCTTTTTCCTACAAAGAAATATTATTAGAATATCAATATCCTTCAATTATCTAAATGAAGGAAATAACATTTAAGAAAATAAATAAACCTTTTATAAATACAATCTATGAATTAAAATAATAATCAACTGTATGTTCTCTCTATTCATAAAAAAATATTTTTCAGCCTTCTGACTCATTAATTGGATCTATGCCATGTGGGTAGATTCTCGCCCTCGCGGATGATAATAATGAAGGGAGAAAGACACATCTACAATAAATCGCTCAAGAAATAAATCATAAATCTTTACACCATTAGCAAGCTAAAACATTGAAAAACAATGAGTTTCCAACTATATTGATGGGGGTTTCCCATACGCCCACAGGGCGCCATAAACACATACTCTCTGGGTAAGTAAGTGGCCATCACAGAATTTGAGAAGAAAAAGAAAATGCCAGTGAGGAAATTAAACACCGAATAAAAAAGGTTAAGGATTGTTGAGGGATTCGAGATGGAAATCGTTGGGAAGAAGTGGTAGTACGTTGGGTGAATACACCAATATAGTGTCTTACTTGAGTGTATACATCACAGAGAGGACATTTTTTTAATAAGAAAGATAGACTGCAACGAAACAAGGGAAAAATCGTTGGGCAAAATTGTTACGAAAAATCGTTGGGCGAAATTACCTTGCTGGGTGAAAATACTTGGGCAACAAGCTGGTGAAAATGTAGAGATCTATCCTTAGAAAAAACACAGAGTTTCATGTAGTTTACAAGGAAATTGTGTGGAATATAATGCTTAGATTATCTTGGTAAAAACATAGAGAGGCGAGGTAATTTGCATGGAAATCGAGTGGAGTAAAATGCCTGGGATCTCCTGGTAGAAACGCAGAGAGACATAATCGATTTTGCTGGGAAAGGAATGGTGAAACGCTGAGTAAATACCCCAAAATAATTGCAGAGCCTGAATGGAAAAAATTCGTTGTATAAGAAAGGAAAATGATGGGAGAATTTCAGAATAAAATGATGAGTGAGTGGTTGAATATATATCCAACAAAAAAAATGCAGAGAGACATATCAGTTTTGTTGGGCAAGGGAATGAATTTGGACTCAATCTCTCCACAAGCAGGGTGAATTCCCCACGGTGAATAATACATGAAATTGAGCCTATGATTTTACAGTTTCGAGTGTATAATTCCGCGTAAAAAGAAAATAGAATGTTGGGAAAAATCATTTTGGGAGTAGAGATAAATTTTACTGGGTGAAGGTGCCATAAAAAAAATGCGGAGGAAAAAATTATTGTGTGAAGGTGCCATAAAAACGAAGATGTAACCAATGTTTCAGAGCTTGGGCTTCGCCAAGGAGGAAATTAATTAGACAAGAAATGAACAACCCATTAAAAATTCAACGTGAGGGTTTTTCCAGGAAGAAAAACAACACAGTCAAGGATTAACTTACACAAATTTGAAGGAACAACGTAGACCAATAACATTTAAAATTCAGGGTTTGGGTTTTGCCAGTGGAAAAGCGAATCAATAATCAAGGTGAAAGAATAAGGCTGGGGGATTTTCTCATAGAGAAACACATACAAAAGATGGGATCATCACAACTACATGATTATCTTAAATCTCAATAAAATTTTCAAAACCTCGAATATAATTCCTGGTAATGCATATGCGATAGGATTAACTACATTTTAATTTGAAACTTAATAGGTTCAATATGAGTTATGGATTACCGTAACCGAAAGAAAATAATCCAAAGCTGTTATTCCATTCTTGTGCTCTGTAACATCCCGCTCTGGCGCACTGAGAAAACTTATTCTTTGAGGACATTTGCTCGCAAGTGATCTAGACTTTTATGATGTTAAAACATTTATTCTTGATTATGATGCGTTATGATAGATGACATGATGTTTTACTGCTTTGACGTAGACAGGTGCTTTGACTCAGTTTTATTGAGTGTGCAGGGTTTTGGACCTTGAGG
>SNQJ01S0143296.1:2289-24488 GCA_010110895.2 Picea sitchensis
TTATGGATATTCGAATGAACAAGTTAATATGCTTGGTCATGAGCTTAATGTTGGCATGTATGATTGGATGGATTCTGATGAACCTAATGGGGGAGTAGAAGACATAAATTGCATGGGTGGTGTTGTGGTGGATAAGGCGACATAAATGTTTGGTCCTAAGCCTACTCCACAACAATTAGCTGAAATGGCTAAATTTAAAGGCATTACCTATCAAAGGAATGGGAACAAAAGTCAAGAGAAAAACCAAGCAAATGTTCCCAAGGTAACCCCAACTCCCCCTAAGTTAAGTGTGCATGTAAGCTCAGAATTAAATATTGACTTAGGAGGATGGTTGAGTAATGCAAAAATGTTAGTTCCAGTGTCAGAAATAATGAAGATTATTTCTCAGAGGGAGAAGCTACTCAGAGCCATAGAAAGTCTTTCTTAGAAAAAAGTTGACATTCCACCAGCGATAACTTATCAGGATGCACAGGTTATTCTGCAAAATGTGGATAGGGGAAACGAAAAGAATAGATCTTTCTTCCTATCCTTGCTCGTGAATGATTTTATTCTTCATAATTGTATGCTAGATTGAGGAGCTACCTCAAATGTTATGACTAAGAAAGTAATGGAACAATTGAACTTAAGAATATCTAGACCTTATCATAACATTTGTGCTACGAATAGCAGGACAATTGAGGTGCATGGTTTGATTAAAGGATTACAGGTACACTTAGCTGTTTTCCCAGATATCATGATCGAGATGGACATTGTTGTAATTGATGTGCCAGATACTTGGGGTATGTTTCTGAATAGAAAGACAACTGGGGATTTAGGTGGTAATTTGCAAATGGACTTAACTTATGCCACCATTCCAACTCCAAATGGTTTAGAGTTTAGATTAAATAGAGAGTTGGAAAGAAAGTATGATGTGGAGGATATTAGGAATAAGAATAATGAGATTGTGTATCGGGAAATGGAAATGGGATTGTTGTGAGATAGAGTATATTCCAGCATTCACCAGTATGGAACTTCATAGCAAACCCCAAGTGTTTGCAATGTTTGGGACCCCATGGATTCTTTTGAGGGGATTTTTCTCGAGGAAGATTAAGATAAGACAGATAATAGTTTACCTCCTTCAGATTTAAAGTCAGAGTTGGATTTTCCAGTTGAAAATATATCATCAGCTCAACCTTCATCAACGGAATCAATTGGATGTCAGAAACAGTCAGATGAGATTCTTGGGCCACACCCTCCTTATTTTTCAGAAATCGGGAACGTAAAAGATAGAATAAGTAATGAGAATATGATGGGAATTACTAAGGATGATAAGGTTAATATTGATAAAGTAAAGTATGTCATCCCTAATAAACGATATGACAAGCCTTTTAAGGAAAAAGTGAGTTCAGAAATTTTGCACTTGGCACCTATGAATGACCATCAGAATTTTTTTAAGGGGGATTATCACAAGTGGCCTAAGGTTAGAGACTGATGTTCACATGAAAGAATAAACAATCAGCATAAAGTGTATCAGTCTTCTAGCAACTTTTCTCAGCCAGTGGGAAGACATAAAGTCAGACATGCTAGTGAGAGGACCCCTCCTTGAAGTGTTTCTTCATATGGAAACTTGGTGTCCAAAGGGACACCCTCTGTAACGTATCTCTAACTCTTTTCCTTGTGTTTCAATTTTGTATTGTTTCGTTCATTATGTTGATATGTACTTAGAATTATTTCTATATCATAATTTCATTTTGTAGTTATGATGTTGTATCTTAGTTATTTCATTATGTAGATGTTTTTTATGGCATTTATTTATTTCATTTTATATATGTGTATGCTTATGTTGGATATTGGTGAGCACCTTTTTGTAGATGTTGGATTCTCGTATTCTCTCTGTCCCATTTGAGAAGATTGAACACATGTCCCCATGTGGAGCCAGATGTTGACTGCCTATTCAACTAGGGGGTCAACTCCATGTGCCATGAGGAGATGCATCATCAGATGCTAATATGTCGAAGACAGTTTGGTTCTATTGGGCAATTTATGCCTCCAACACAAATTTTTGTAAACGAGATTTCCACACGTCTGCGTGGGTTAATAATATAATAAGTTTGCATGCGTCATAGTTAGGTCAGTTATGTTGGGATGGGTTCATTGGGAGAGTTCCTTTCACCGAGGGTTTTTTATCCCCATGTTATTAATTGGGCTTTTCATCCTCATTAATTTCCCTTGAGTTTTTCCCTCACACCAGCAATAATTCCTCCAGAGTGGTGAAGGGCGTTCTAATTGAGTTATCCTATGATAATTGTTGTTTAGGAATGATGTATGACATCTTCGAAAGTTTCGCAGAATTTCGTCGAGTCTAGATAGGTTTTTTTTAATTAATTAAATTAATCAAATTTTCCAAAGGATGGAAGTTTAATTATTTAATTAATTAATTGTTTTTAAGGCACGGAAGGTTCTAGGCCGGGGACGGTCTCATGATGCGCGGTGTCCTTCCCGTAAAAACTCAATTCTTAGGGCTGAAGTGTGAAGCTAAGGTAGGTCTCGTTGCCTCACTTCTTGAGCATCAGACAACCATTTGGCAATTGGGGGAGGAGGTTTTCAGTAAAACACTTAGCTAGGAGGGTAACTAAAATCTTTGAAATCTTTAAGCAACTCTTAACCACTTAGTATTTTAGGCAATCACTTTCTTGGGTACATCTTATGGTTGTTTAGAACACTAGTTGCAAGTATACATGTCTTTCAATCTTTCATGCAAGTTTGTGGTTTGAATATCTAAGTGTTGAATCTTTTAAGTTTTGTTGAGCAATTGTCTTTCAAATATTTCATATATTTTGGTTAATGCTCTTTATGGTCTGAGCCAACAAGAGATAGTGCATCCCATTTGGAGACATCATCTTGTTGGGTCTTGAGTGCTTTGTGGTTTGTCATTGATAAGCAGTCCAATGGAGTAAGTGCTATTGGGGCATGCTTGGCTAAATGTTGGTGATCTTTATATCTTGAATATCTTGAATTCTCACATTTAAGCATTTGGTGAACTTGTTTATTTGTATCTTGTCTATCTTGTATATCTGTTCGTAATTGTTGTAATATCTTTTATCTTTTGTGTAAGTACTTGTATCTAGTTTTGTTGTGAGATAATTGTACTTAAGTAATCCTTGTAATCCTTTTGTAATCTTTTTGTAATCAACCCCTTTAAACTTTAGTTGACCCCTTTGCCAAACCTTAGGCACTGGTCTTAGTTGACTTAGGGAAGGGTCTTGTTTGACATAAGTAATCGTGCATCTTGCATTGCTACCTTTGCATCATAGGTTAGTGTCCCCCCAAACCATCTAACTAATTAAAACCAACTCATAGAACATAAATGTTAAATCTTATCTAGTAACTAGGGTCTAACCCCCTTGGCTTCCCCTGGAGTAAGCCTAGACAGAAGAGGTTCAAGCCAAAGTGACAGGGTGGGCTTTGAACCTGGGCATTGTGCCTCCAAGGACACACTAAGTGTGATGGACTTTGCTCACGTTTGCAAGTGTGTATTAGGACGACAACATCTTTGGCACCGTTGCCGGGGATAAGTCATTTATCCTTGGTCAAAATGACTGAACTTATTTTTTTTAAGAGCTAAACAATAAAAACTTTAGTCCCTAAAAGTTATTGAGCTTGCATTGGTTAGCTTTGTGTGATTCCTTTCCAAGTGCCGACTCTAGTGAAAAAATCTGTCAAGTATACTACTAGGAGCACTTCACAAGGAGTGATTTATTCTTTTCTTAAACCTGAAAAGGATTATAGGAGGAGGCTAAATCGCCTTGCTCCTAGAAGGCTACTTGAAATTCTTGAAGAAGAAACACTCACAGATATCCAATACATGTTCCAAATTAATGATCAACCTGTTATCGCTCAGTTTGTAGTATAGGTCAAGTAGCTTGAAGGCAAGAGTCAAACTGGCGTAACAGGAGCTTCCCCACCCACTGTCACCTCGATGGGGGGATATTTCTATTTAGGGTGGCTAAACCCAAGGGAGATGTCCCTAGTAATCCGGGGTTTTGAAAGGCAAAGGTTCTAAAGGATCAAGGTGAGGTTTCCCTTCACAGATTACTGCAAAGAAAATAGTCAAGAATGAAGAAACACCACAGTAGAAGCACTTGTTTGCGAGACAAGGCAACAATAAAACTAATACATGCAACAGTGGTTAATACTTCATTTAATCAATGACTATCAATATCAGATATGAGCACATATAGCAGTAATTGTTGACAAAGTCAATGATTGCAATGATGACAATGGCTTATAATATTACTTCTCAATAAACACTGAAAATGATATAGCATCAATGTAGATAACCAATCCTTGAATTAACACAACGCATTAAATATCATTAAATGCTCACATACAAAGGTTGTTGCGTCAAGCTTATTAGAGGTGAAGTCAGATTTTCTTTAGGGTTAGAGTGGTAGACAAAGAGGTGAATGTTTGTGCGAATAGGCCAATGAAATTTATCTACACATCAATGTCTATCATTAGATGACTAAGCCACAACGTTTCTATCAACCAAGAGTTCAAACAAGGCATGATGTCATCATCAATCTAGGGTTAGTAGACGCTAGGGTTAGTTAGGGTTTCAAATTTGAGAGTTTTGAAAGTTTTGTTTTGGCACAACAAGCTCAACGTTGCAAAGTTAGACTAGTGTCTTAGGTTATTATGGAGTCAGAAACAAGGGCAAGACTCGGGAAAATCTAAATATAAAGACAAGAGAGTTAGGCTCTATGGTGCTCTAATGGCAGGGCCCTAGAGTCAAAACCCTAAGGGGAGGAGGCTCATTCCGGTGTTGCTTAAGCAAGGCCTCATGCTCCTCCCTCTTTCTTTAGATATCCTTGGCAAAACGGCTATCTTCAAAACATAAATCTAAAGGTGAAAAGTGTTGCAAGAGCAAGGCCTTTCAAACCCTAAAAAAGTCAAAACCCTAGGTGTAGACTTAACTAGGCCTATGATGTCTTCTTTCTTCAATTTATGTTTAAAACTAACTCAGAAAAAGGGGAACTAGTGTAGCAACGGCTAGGCTATATCCTCCTTAATCAATGGCTAAAACAAGTTCTCACTCATGGGGACATATAGTAAGGACCTACTTGTGTGCTTGCTATCTAGGGTTTCAATGATTAAGCAATATAATAGCAAAGTAACAATAAATGCAAGAGATTTAACCTACAACCATTCAATTAAGAAGTTTTGCATGAGAAATACACTTACAAATCATGAAGAGAGCTTATCAAACCCTAGTTGTAAACCTTCCAGTGAGAAAGAACACCATAACATGCCAAGAACAATCCTCCACAAGAGTTGCACCTCACTTCCAAGAGAAATAATACCAAGACAAAAGACTAAAAATGATCTCTCACAAGAGAGTGAGTTGTGTTATGTCAAAATGAGAGGCAACGTCCTCTATTTATATCATCCTAATGACCTTTAATTAGAAAATAGGTCATTTAAAATAGCCGACAAGGCTGACTCACAATATTACATTGTTTTTTACATTAAATGTTAAAAATGTCACAATATGAGCTCAAAAGGGAGACGCCAGGCCCCTCTGAGGGAGACGTTGGCCCTTTTTGGGCAAGATCAACATCTAGGAAGAAAAACGTTGGCCCTTCTAGGGCTTCTCCAAGCTGCCACACGTGCCAAATGATCCCAGCACACTGCCACATGCTCCAGAAAACCTCCAGCTGCCTCAGGTGACGTCCTGTCCATCAAAATCAATCGTCCCATCGGCAGTGGGTGATCCCCCCTAGGTCGGGCTCTGCCAAAATGTCTTGGGTAGGGACATCCTTCTTCTTTCTCATGCAATGGCTCATCACAACGTTGTCCTGTCTCTGCCATCTTAGCAACCATCTGATGGGCTCTTCAGCCCCATGGGTGTCTGAGCTAATCATATCCCCATGTGTACCGGTCCTCTGGCACCTGTCCGTCGGGTATGGTCCTGTTATCCCCGATATCTAGGGATAACTAGGAGATCATGTCTCGAGGCCCACCTGGGATCCTCGCTGTCGAGTCAGTTATGGTCCTGCACACATCAAAACTCGCCCTCCATGGGCTCCCTTCGGTCCCTCGGGATCACTTAGCAATGTCAATCATATCATCATTAAATTTATCAAATACATGCATAGAAATCCTAACACATCATCTAAGGCTCAAAGACATTACCGCAGGATCTACTATACAAAGTGAAGAAAACCAACATGATAACCTATTGGGCTAATACCACAAAGAGAGGAAAGTTTCCTCGGAGGGATAATTCAAGCCATGTTTTTATGAGGTGATATGGTCTAGGGATGTCTAGTCATAGTAGAGACCAAAGGCGGTGTTATTACGTAGGTGCCTTTGTAGATGCCGAGTTGTACCCGTCATGGATACATTTTTTCCAAACCCTTTATTGCCTTTATTTTTTATTTATTGCTTTTCTTTCTTTTTACTTCAAGGAAATTAGACCAAAGGACACTACCCAAGCGTGGTGACAGTACATTAATGTTACCAGGTATTTTTTAAAAATGAAGTAAAACAAGTAGGACCCCCTTGCTGGCCATACAACCAAAGGTCCAGCGCCTGGCTGATGGTGACGGATGATGGAAATGTCATCTTTATAGATACCTATAGACATAATGGAGCATTTCATTGATGAGACCTCCCATCCCCTCTTAGTTAGGTCTTGTTTTGTTATTTTTCTTAGGGTCCCTTTGAACCTTATCGAGAGGCCTTTTATTGCCTTCTCGAGGGATCCTAGTGAAGCATCTAGGTTTCATTTCCTATGGCTTTTATATTTTACCCGACTTCTTTTACCCCCACAGGCCTTTGTACTACCCTAAGACAAAGTGTAACCCTCAAGAGGTCATCCTAATGGCAGGACTAGAGATGGGATGGATGAATGGGAGATAAGATGTAAAGAATATATAATGGGTAGGGAAGCCAGGGCGATGGCTCACCAAAATCCCCTTTGTTAGCTAACCAAAACCCATGAATCTGAGCTTGCTAAGTCACCCAGTGGTGACTAACAATGGTCAAGTGTATTAGTGTAAAGTCAGGTCATGAGTTGAAAGGAACCTAATGCATACAAGAGAAGGTTATAATGATCAAACATGACACATACCATGATACCTCCGGACCAATTACCTTATAGATCAGAGCCCTCTGATGCAAGTCCAAGTAGATGGTGATGGAAGCTGCTGCTCTTGGCGGAACAAGTACATGAAGAAGAATAAGAATGGAGCCCTCCAGGGCCATGCTCAGTCCAATCCTGCTCGGTACTTCATGTCAGGACAGGTGGGCCTCGAGACATGATCTCCCTGAATTATCCTAGATGTCGGGGATAACACAACCAATGATTAATAATCCCACTAATACTCCCTAGCAGTAACCATGAGTGTCTTTTTGAGACCTTTGAACTTTGCAACAATTCAAGGTGCTCCTCACGCAATTCCTGACAAATTGTTATTGATAAGTTACCTACTTTACCTACTTTTCAAGGAAACAATTCCATTAGTGCCAAGACTCACATCTCAAGTTTTCACATGTGTGTTGAGAAGTATTGTAGGGGGTCATGATGAAGAAGATGTTAAGATGACTTTGTTTGTATACTCACTTGAGGGTGATGTTTTAGATTGGTTCACTGATTTTCTTGCAGATAAGTTTAGCACCCTTAATGAAATATTGGATGAATTTAGGAAAGGTGGGTTGATAAAAGACACGGTTCCAACTAGCTGCCCTTACTTCTAGTCATAAAAAGGAGAATGAAACTCTAGAAGAGTTTAATGCCAAGTTTGATCAATTGGTGAAAAGTCTCCATGACGATATTAAGCCTTCAAAGGCGTCAATCTTGATTTATTATATGGAAGCTTTTGCAGAGGTGAAATGAGGTATGCCTTAAGGCATAGGGATCCTCAAGATCTAAAGACAACACAAGCTATAGCTATTAGAATTGATAAGAACGTGCACAGGAAGTGATGATAGGAAGCCTAACATTCTGGAGTTTTACTAAGAGGGATCTTATTGATTGTTTGATGAGAGAAGAAGAAAAATGTTGAGAATAAAAAATCCTCTAATGATGGCATTAAGGAGCTCACTCGATTGATTAAACAAATGGAAATTAATCATGCTAATCAATTGGAGGAACAAATAGGCTAGATGAATGCCATGAAGAATAGGTTAATAGCCATGGAAAGGGGCCAATATAGTAGGCTAACCTTAAGATGAAATGACAAGTGGCACAAGAGTCCCTCCCCAAGATCAAGACCACCAAATCCATTTGAATCCACTAATTGGGTTGACCACCGGGCTATTCATTATTGTAGACCTTGTGAGCATTTCATGATGAATCAACTTGCCAAGTTTTCCTTCACCTTTATGATGAGGCGGGACCTTATGGATCTTCGAATGAACAAGTTAATATGCTTGGTCATGAGCTTAATGTTGGCATGTATGATTGGATGGATTGAGAACCTAATGGGAGTAAGAGACATAGAATTACATGGGTGGTCTTGTGGTGGATAAGGCGACTAAAATGTTTGGTCCTAAGCCTATTCCACAACAAATAGCTGAAATGGATAAATTTAAAGGCATTACCTATCAAAGGAATGGAACAAAGTCAAGAGAAAAACTAAACAAAACATTCCCAAGGTAACCCCAACTCCCCCTAAGTCAAGTGTGCATGTAAGCTCATAATTAAATATTGACTTAGGAGGGATGCTCAATAATGCAAAGATGTTGGTAATGGAGTTTGATAATGAAGATTCCTTCTCAGAGGGAGAAGCTACTTTGAGCCATAGAAAATACTTCTCAGAAAAGTGTTGACATAACACCAAAAACAACTTATCGGGATGCACCGGTTATTCTACAAAACATGGATAGGGGAAGGAAGATAATGGAGAACTTGTTCCTATCATGCTCAAGTGAATGATTCTATTCTTCATGGTGTATGTAGATTAGGGAGCTACCTCAAATGTTATGACTAAGAAAGTAAATGGAACAATTGAACTTAAGATATCAGAATATATCATAACACATTTGTGATATGGATAGCGGGACAATTGAGTGCATGGTTTGATTAAAGGATTACAAGTACACATGGCTACATTCCCGGACATTATGATAGAGATGGACATTGTTGTAATTGATGTCCCTGATGCTTGGGGTATGTTTCTGAATAGAAAGACATTTGTAGATTTAGGTGGTTATTTGCAAATGGACTTAACATGCCACCATTCCAACTCAAATGGTTTAGAGTTTAGATTAAATAGAGAGTTGGAAAGAAAATTATCCGTGGAGGATCTTAGGAAGAAGAATAATGAGATTGTGTATCGGGAAATGGAAATGGGATGATGTGAGATAGAGTATATTAAGCATTCACAGGATGGAACTTAATAAAACTCCCAAATGTTTGTATTGTTTGGGACACCATGGATTCTTTTGGTGGGATTTTTCTTGAGGAAGATTAGGATAAAGTAGATAATGGTTTACCTCCTTCAGATTAAAGTCAGAGTTGGATTTTCCAGTTGAAAATATGTCATCATCTCAACCTTCATCAAAGGAATCAATTGGATGTCAGAAGCGATCCAGATGGAATTCTTAGGCCACACCCTCCTTATTTTTTAGAGAGTAGGAAAGTAAAGATAGAATAAGTAATGAGAATCCGATGGGAATTACTAAGGATGATAAGGTTAATGCTGATAAAGTAAAATTATGTAATCCCTAATACAAAGCGATATACCAAGACACTGCAGAGGAAAAATGAGTTCAAAATTTACTGCATAGCACCTATGAATGACCATCGAGAATTTTTGGAGGATTATCCCAAGTGGCCTAAAGTTAGAAACTGGGATTCACATGAAAGAATAAACATCCGACATAAAGTGTATCAGTCTTCTAACAACTCATCTCAACCAGTGGGACAACATAAAGTCAGACATGCTAGTGAGAGGAACCCTCCTTGAAGTGTTTCTTCATATGGCAACTTGGTGTCAAAAGGGACACCCTCTATGGCATCTCTAACTCTTTTCCTTGTGTTTCAATTTTCTATTGTTTCGTTCATTATGTTGATGTGCCCGTTATTTCTATATCATAAATTCATTTGGTTGTTATGATGTTGTACCTTAGTTATTTCATTATGTAGATGTTGTTTATATCATTTATTTATTTCATTATAGATATGTGTATGCTTATGTTGGATCTTGGTGAGCACCTTTTGTAGATCTTGGATTCTCGTATGTGCTCTCAGGTCAGTGCAGAAGATGAACACATGTCCCATGTAGATAGGATGTTGACACCTATTCAACTAGAGGTCAAATCCATGTGCCATGAAGAGATGCATCATCAGGATGCTAATATGTTGAAGACAATTTGGTTCCACTGGGCATTTTATGCCTCCCAGCATCAAATTTTTGTAAATGGGATTTCTGCACCCTAGCATTGGGTTAATAATGTAATAGATGCGTATGGGTATGGTTAGGTGGGTTACCTTGGGATGGGATCATTGGTAGAGTTCCTTTCATGGAGGGTTTTTCCTCGGAGTTATTAAGTGAATCTTTGACCTCATTAATTTCCCTTGAGTTTTCCCTCACACCAACAATGGCATTCCTCAATTGAGTGGCGTTCTAATGGAGTTATCCTCTGATAAATATTGCGTAGGCATGATGTAAATGACCATGTGTGACATCTTAGAAATTTTTGTGAGAATTAGTTGAGTCTAGATAGGTTTTTAATTAATTAAATTTTCCTAACACTATAAGTTTAATTAATTGGTGTTTTGAGCAAAATTGTAAGAAAACTAAGGTCTTTGGGTTTTTTGATTGGGGTATTTGTGCTAAAAAAATGGAATGAGACCCCACCCTTGGACCAAGTTTCATCTGGGTCTGACAACTTTTTCTAAGTGTTTGTCCACTAGGAGTCAGTCCCGGTCAAAACAACAATTTTAATTGCTAAAGTCATGACATAGTCAAAATGTCATTTTTGTAAATTATTAGTTAAATGGGTAATATGATTATGGAAAAGGGTGAGAAAGATGATCCCTAACCTGCCCAACCCACCCCTGCTTACACCCCCTTACCTCCTCAGTGGAAGTATCCGCCTCCTAGATTTGCACCCCCCTCACATATAAACATTTGAAAATGCCTTTTGATTGAGTTGTGGGCCCCTCCATGGTAGTGTGCCCTTCCTAGCCTACCACCTCACCCATTTCTTGTCACCACACTCTAGATCACTCATCCACATCACCTATCCATGCCCAAACCCTAGATGGTACCCCTCTCCTTAGGATGCTCTCTTTGGCTTGTTATTTAACACTTGGATCTAGATCAGAGGGCCACCTCTCAAAGGCATGAATGGGCTTCCCATCATTCATTTATTCACAATTTCTTTGAGATAGTGTTATGCTACTGAAATTTCACTATCTCTCTTGTTCTTTGCCATCTTGCATCACTTCATTTTCTCTCTTGAGGGAGCATTGGAACAACTTGTTTACAAGACTCTACATTTGGATAATAAGAAGCTTTGGAGGTTGGAGTAACCAAGAGGTATTCTAGTTTCTTCATTGCATATGAGGTGACATTGTGAATTTTTTGCATCTTGTGTAGCATTGAGTAGATTCTTGGGTGAAGTATTTTACTTGGGTAGGTTAAACAAATAGTATTATTGTTGATCTATATATGTTGGGTGGAATTTGGTAGTATAAAATTATTTTATATTTTTAATTCATTCATTCATATTATCTACTTGTATGCCTCACATTTTCTTGAAGTTTTGCAGGGGTTTTCCTCGAGGGGCTTGTTGGGATAGCCTCAGGAGGAGTCTACCCTCAAGACCTATTTCAAACTCCATCTTTTACTAATATGATTTTTCTATTCACTTTCATTACATATTTCAATTAGTTAACTATCTTAGATAGGTCATCTAAATCATATTTTACTTAGAGATTTTTATGTGAAAATTTATACCTAAAAACATAAATTTTTCTTAACCTTTTGTGTTGTCGGCATTTCAGTGAGGCAATAGTTTGCTTGTTGTTTTTTGCAGGATCTTACCAGAAACAAGGGGTTATGCTACCCAAATCCTAGCCACACAACACCCCCAAAAGAGAAGCCTTTGAGTGGGTAACAAATCTCTTTTTTCTCCTACTGATTTCTAGCATTGTAGCAAGCCCCAGGGAAATTCCCTTGAGACTTGCATTCTCTTCTAACTCATTTAGTTCATCTGACCTTAGAAGTTAGTTTTAACAAGTCATTGTTGCCTAGACCTTGGGAGAGTGATTAGCTCAACCAACCCCAATGTCATTATAGCTAGGGTTTAGTTTTATTTCCAGCATTTTGTTATTCATTTTGCCCCACTTGTCATTGGGACAAGGTTGTGGCCAACTAGTTTGTTTTAATAGTAGTTGTCTTTACATTTCAACCCTATTTGGTATAACAAATGTAGCCTTGCCTCCCACTAGCAATGCCATTGTGAGTGGTTTGCATTCATTTTAGAGTTTTGCCTAATGGTGTCTACACCTTGGGTGAGAAATCCCGAAAATCGTATGGCTAGATAATATGTGTTGATGGTTATATTATGCTCATGTGATTAAAATTTTCTAGAGTAGACATCACACATCATTCATCTTAGCTTAAGCCATCAAGTCAGAGTTTCATCTTTCCATTATCCAAATTTCCCTTCAAATTAATTTCTCTTAGATCTGAAATTAATTTGTCTTGTGAGGCACTTACCTTCATGTTAATTTGAGATATAAGTGGATCATGTACATGGTGTAGGGATACTTTTTTCATATCAACAAGTAATTGCTTTATTTTCTTAGCATGCTCTCTAAATGGATTAACTTACATGGCTAAATGGTTATAATCTAAAGCAATTTTCTGTTACACTTGACACATTGTTCTTGTCTTTCACTTCACTCATTATTTTCAAGTTTACACACATACATGGTTAAGTGATTGACAATGGAGTGAATCTTTATTTTTCAGCTTTCCTTTTCATGCTTACTATATGTTCATGTGCTTCAATTTCATGTCACATACACTTTCATAAGCTAAATAAGTTTCAGTTTTGGGCATTCACTATTTTTGGGGCATTTAAAAGTCATCTAAAACACTTATAACACACCTTAATACTTAGTCCTAAGTCGTAATAACTTATTAGACCAACTAGAACACCTTAAACCATCATCTTCCACCATCTAAAGCGAGGATTGAGGAGGGAAATAGAAGGTGCTAGGGCAGGGCAGTGATCTCCACTTGTGTGACGATCCTTTCCGTAAACACTCAATTCTTAGGGCTGACCTACGAAGCTAGGGTGGGCCTGGGATTGTCTCCCTTCTTGAGCATCCAACAACCATTTGGCTTGTCGAGGGAGGAGGTTTTGGGTAAAACACTTAGCTAAGAGGGTAACTAAAATCTTTGAAATCTTTAAGCAACTCTTAATCACTTGGTCTTTTGGTAATCACTTTCTTGGGTACATCTTATGGTTGTTTAGAACACTAGTTGCAAGTATACATGTCTTTCAATCTTTCATGCAAGTTTGTGGTTTGAATATCTAAGTGTTGAATACTTTAAGTTTTGTTGAACAATTGTCTTTCAAATATTTCATATCTTTTGATTAATGCTCTTTATGGTGTGATCCAACAAGAGATAGTGCATCCCATTTGGAGGCATCATCTTATTGGGTCTTGAGTGCTTTGTGGTTTGCCATTGATAAACAGTCCAGCGGAGTAAGTTCTATTCGAGCATGCTTGGCTAAATGTTGGTGATCTTTATATCTTGAATATCTTGAATTCTCACATTTAAACATTTGGTGAACTTGTTTATTTGTATCTTGTCTATCTTGTATCTCTGTTCATAATTGTTGTAATATCTTTTATCTTTTTTGTGTAAGTACTTGTATCTAGTTTTGTTGTGATATAATTGTACTTAAGTAATCCTTGTAATTTGGAACTTAGAGTACCCTATACTTGGATGCTCACTCTGCGAACTTCCGAGTTGAGGATCTCTGATCTTCGACACGCGTCCTCTTCAATGGGCGGTTCTGATCCTCTGGCTCGCCAGCGGCTGCGTCCCTGCGTTACTTTCATGACTTGGACTACCTAACACTTGGGTTCTCAATCGGCCGAACTCCGATTTGTGAGATCTACCGATCTTTACTGCGTCTATTAAATGGATGGTCTCGATCCTCTCACCACTTCGTGTCCTCGCGACCTCGTGCTTCGCGACTTCTAACACCAAATTCTCATCCCTTCTACTCACGGAGCTCCGAGATGGCGTCCCGATAGGCCCCTGTCACGGAGCTCACCGGCTTCTTACGCCAGCGGGAGTCGAAAGCGACTCCTTTCAACCTCCAAATGAGCATGGCGATAGGCGTGGGGTTCCCTTGATCAACGATCCTCAGAGTGATGCTGGATCAGCGGTTGTCCTTGCTCCCTCACAATATACATAACCCGACTTGGGTATCAACTCTTGGGTCCCTCACCTACTTGAACTTAGAGTTCGCCGAGACGAATCTGGATCTCTTGGTGCTTCTCAGAACTCACGCCGATTGTGCCCTGTCCTCCTCGGATGGGCGGTTGTGATTCTCTGTAGTGCGCCCTCATGAAGTGAAAGACTTCCCCGCCGACCCCGATATTGAATCCGTGTAAATCTCGCGACCGCGTGTCCTCCAGATCTTTCAAAGCGGTTTATATCTGATCTCCACTAGTTGAGACTTCGCTAAATACTAGGTTCCCCTTGCCGGGCACCTTAAAATGACGAATCCAGCGGATGGCCGGGTTTTCAGCCGAGATCGGCGGCGCCAGGCGGTTCTGACTAATTTGGGATTTCGTGTGTCGTGATTTCCACACTCCTATGAAAATACAAAGGCTTTTAAACCTTGTGCATATTTTTCCCAGATCCGGCCAGTCCGCGAGGGCTCGCTCCCCTCCGACGGATCTAAGGTTCCTTCCATTGGTGTAGAGACACATCTCGTAGTAAGTAGACCACGCTTCGGTGGGATTTCCAGCTGCTTGGCTAAAACTTTCCCGAGTTCTTAATAAAGAACTGTCAGGTGTCTCCTTGGCGGCAGGCGAACCGGGGTCGAAATTGGTCCTCGATCAATTTCCCTCGCGTTATCTCGGTCCAAGGAACCGCTCCAGCCCACATCTAGGCTCGATTATTTGAAACAAGCTCACGATACCAATTTTGTGGTGTACCCTTTCACTCTGGGGTTTCGAAACCTCTCTCTAACCAATCACGGGGGATTTTATACATAGTGCGATACGAAATTGCTAACTACATGCATTTAAACACAATTAAACACACTTAATTCTGGTTAAGATATATAAGTTCTTGCTACAATTAAACAAACCATAGCATTCAACAATAACTCATTTACCGGTAGGAAACATGATACATAAACAACACAATCATGCTCATAGTTAAAGCATAATTCAAATACTTATCTTTGAGCAGTGGTGAAATCACCAATAAGTCGCAGGGCCTTCCACGAACCTCCGACCTTAGACCCTGCTTTGTTCATCGGCTCAGCGATGGAGTCTGCCCAGTACGGGACCGAGCTCCACCAGAGGCAAAGGGAATCCTAGTCTGGGGTTACGGGGAAGATAGCACATACACAGCCACCAGAAAGAAAGCTCTCCTAGGAATATCCCACACTCACTACCCACAAACCCTAATTCCCCACATGCACCATTTCCCGCGGGAAGTGCACCTTCTACATCACCTAAGAAATTCCTTGACTGGAGTCTCCCTTACCTTGGAGTTACGAGGCAGGCCCGGATAGGAAGTCAAACCCTATAGGCTCTATGGGGTTCCTTCTAGGAGTTCTCTTCTCCCTCTGCGCACTCTCACTTTTGGAGGTCTCGCGGAGCCAACAAGCCTCCACCTTGGAGTCCAATGCACATGATCCACAGCAACCCACGAAACCTGGACAAAGGCTTTCCCAAATCGGTTCAACAATCAAAGATAATCTCACGGTGATGTCTTCGGAACAAGGCTCCATATACGAGGAGCTAGCTCAACTTCTCCCAAACAACCAAGGGGATTCTTCCTCGGGTTCCAACCACGAGTTAGGTTTGGAAATGCGTACATGGGATTTCCACCGAGGAGGGCAAACCACGGACTCCGCTTTCGAGGGGGATGGGGTGCACATGGTTTTCTCGGGGAAAACACATGCCTTCTTCTATGTCGGGGATTACATGCGGTCTCTTCGGTGGCTTGCGGCTCTCCCTCGGGCGGTCGGATCGAATGGATCTTGAACCCCCTTCCACGATACTTGTATCATTTTATTTGCATGCACTAGGGTGCGACACTTGTCACCACAGGAGCTGTATCGTTCCATCCTTACGCCTTCCTCCCACAATTTGGGAAATCACGTGTCCTTTCAAAGGACTTAGGATAAAAACAATATACACATGGTTTTAGGAAATAATATTAAAATATTATTCCCAGGCTTAAGTCCCCTAGGCCAAACGCTTGGCCCCTTTTTCCCACCTTCTAGTCCCTAATTCCTTGCCCACTTTGTGTAAGCTTAGTCCCCCACCACTCACTCATTCGCCGTGAAGAGGCGATTACGCCTTTGGCGGTGTTTATATTATTTTATTAATTGATGCGCATACATACAAGGTACAGCCAGTGAGGCTCACGGCCTTCAACACTTAGGCTCCACGGCCTAACAAACACATAAACCTTCCAGCTTATACAAAACAGCTCACCGACCTATAGAACACATTTACAATTCTTTGCATATAATATGATGCAGTAGCGGGAGAAACAGAGCCTTGGGGACCTCTGGGTATCCTAAGGAATTTAGAATTTTCAATTATCAGTCTACTTAGATGTGGATTGGGCTAACTGCATGGATGAAAGGAAAGCCGCAGTGGAGGTGAGTTCTTCTTAGGAGATTCTCTCTAGTAGCATGGTTGAGTAAAGGCAAGGTTCCATTTCTTTATCAACTTCTGAGGTAGAGAGTACATTGCGGTACTACACATTGCCTTTCGAATTATTGTGGATGATTCATACACTTGCGGACTTGGAGGTAAAATATGCAGCACGAAATCCCAATTCATTATGATAACACTAGATTGCCATTGGTGTGTCCAGAATCCTATATTCCACTCAAGACCAAGAATATTCCCATAAAATGCCATTTTTAAGAGAGATGGTCACCAATCAGATTGTTTAGGTCCATTACGTTCCAACCACAAAACAAATTGCAAACATCTTTACTAAACCCTAATAGAGACACCATTTGAATATCTCGGACAAAAGCTGGGTGTCATCCGGAGTCTCACATCTTAGAGAGTCCATCCTGTTAGGGGAAGTTTATATTGGTTGAACATCTGATACCTCAAAATAAACAACTTCGAGTGATGTTTTCTTTGACATTGATGTCAAAGGGGAGAAAAGAAACAGGGTTAAGTTACTTTGTTGCCATCAGTAAAGGGAGATTGTTGGCATGTTTTTCTGAGGTGATGTATGCTTGTCATTGATGGTGAGTACAACAACGATGATGGCTTGAATGCGGTATAATGTGCAGTGGAGCACCACAAAGAAGTATTTTAAGGAAGGCCTTGTGAGGAAGCTTCATTGAAGACCGAGGAAGAGATATGCGAGAGGGTGCAGTAGAGTTACATTATGTGTTTGTCATTGATGGCAAATATCATGACCAACAACACAGTATTGATCACATGACAATATCATAAGCTAAATTCCATTTGAATTATGGAAACAAAGACTCCATTCCCGAGTTAGGATATATAGAGAGTTGGAGGAGTCAGAGTCCCACAGACTCTTCATCACGAGAGTCGAAGTCTTAGAAGTACAAAACACGAAAATCACGAAGCAGGCAGCACATCAACCCAGGAGTTTAGGATCTAGGGAAGTTGGAGGAGTCAGAGTGAGACTCTTCATCCCGCGAGGAGAGTCCCAAATTAATCTAATCACGAAAGCATGAAAATCTCGAAAGCAATGAGGCACATCGTAGGAGTTTGAGATATCCGGGGAGTTGGAGAGTCAAGAGTTAGAACTCTTCATCATAGGAGTCGAGAAGTGCTGAAATCTGAAACACAGAAAATACCAAAGCAGGCACATCAACGAGTTTGGATAGGAAGTTGGGAGAGTGAGTCGAGACTCTTCATCCTTAGGATTCCCAAAGGCCCGAGAAATCTGAGAATATAGAAAATCCGAGAAACATGCATGTCGATCGGGTTTGAATCTTAGGGAGTTGGAGGATTCAAGAGTTGATACTCTTCAAGGACTCAGGGGTATCCCCGAAGCAAGCAGAAAATCAGAAATAGGCACATCAGCCCGGGTTTGGATAGGAGTTGGATTAGTCAAGAGTCAAGAATCTTCATCACATGAGTCCCTAAGTTGTGAAATGCAAAACATCAAAATCCCGAAACATGCATTAGTAGGAGTTATGGATCACAGAAGTTGGAGAGTGAAGTCCGAGACTCTTCATCACAAGTCCCAGAAGTGTAGAAATGAGAAATTGAAAGTCTTTGTATGGATAAGCAGTCCGCCATGGGGTGGTCACATCGTCGAGAAAGATGTGAGAAGAGATCAAGAGACAAGCTCCATTTGGGAGGTTGGGACATGGAGAGTCAATAAGACTCATCACAGAATCCCCAAAAACGCAAAATGCAAAATGCATTTTCAGAATTGGCCCCTAGTCACAACCTATGGTCACATCGACAAAAGCTCAAGGGAGGAGAGTAGAGCAGAGCTAATCTCCATTTGGTCAGCGACTTGGAGAGTCGAGACTCTTCACCATGGGAATGCCAAAATGTTGAAATCTTAGAATTAGCGAAATGGCAAAATAAGCGAGATCCATCATTTATGATCAGCGGTCTGCGAGGTTATTCTAGGAATATGATCCCGAAGAACTCTTGTTACTCTTCACAATTAATCGTCGATTGGCGGTCGGTTCTTGTGTGTTTTGGAGGTTCACGGTGTAGCGGTAGAAACGGCCGATTGTTTTGTAAGAGACTTGAGTGATTGCTAGAAGATTCTCAAGGAATCTACTTGAGTGGAATGAAATTTGTTCATAGAAGGCGATTGGCCGGATGGAAAGAAGCGTTGAAGCACAATAGCCTGCTTGAGAGAGGATGAAGCTTGGCTGGCGAGAAGACAAGAAGTCTCGGCTAGCTAGAAGGCTAAGGAATCATATAACACCAATGATGATGAGCATGGGCATAACCACGAGAAAAGATGAGAAATTCGCGATGATGAGGTGAGGGACTTGACACAAAGTAGAACATGCCGAGAACAAAGAGGGGTGTGTTTGATGCTTGGCCAATGAGCAAAAGTGAAGTGGCAATGAACAACCCGATAAGCAGAACCATGGTGGTATGTTAGAGAATCTGCAGGCGCTATACAATGGAGGGCGAAGAGGTGCATAGATAATTATAAATACATAGAGTGAGAGAAGAGATGGAGTGTTGTTGTTGCGAGAGAGGTTGTAATGCGTAGAAGGGAGGCGGGGTCTGTGTCGAAATGCAGAAGATGAGTAGTGCGTTGAAGGGACATGGTGCCACCAGTATAAAAGGTAGAATAGCATAAAGCGTAAGGGGAGTGTGAAAGAAGACAACAGTCTCACGGTAGAAGCGCGTGCGATTAATAGCGAGAGCGATTGATATTGATGAGATCGGTAAACCATTGATAAATATTGTATCCTTGATAAAACATATATAGCAAACTTTATATTTAAGGGTGGTTGGGAGGTGCAAGGAGGGGCTGACTGTCCTCCTGAGAGGTTCAAGTGGGTGTTTGAACATAGGGAGTTGTAGCTTCCATGGTTGTAGCGAGAAAACCGAGTGGTAGGGTGGTCTGAGGAGAACATTGGTTCTCGATACTCTGAGGTCAATACTGTGTAAGTGGGATTGGTGTTTCCATCCGGTTGGTGTTGGAACTCTTAGGGAGTTGGTGCTTCCTTCTAGTGGGTGCTAGAAATCGAGGGGGAGTTAGTGCTTCCTTACAGTGGGTGCTAGAGAATCGAGAGAGTTGGTGCTCTCTGACAGCAAGTAGCAGCTATCAAAATAGAGGTTGTATTCTCATTATGAGTTGGTACTCATAAGTATGATAATGTCTGAGAATGTAAAGGTGCTATCATATCAATGAGAAGAGGTTTTACCCTTTATGGGTTTCCTCGGGAAATATCTATCTCTGTATATTTCATATATTTGAATATTGAATGTTCTATTGCTTGCATTATTGTGATTGACATTAAGTTTTCTACAAAGAGTTTAAAAAGAAGCATAATTGTTTTAACACGGTAACAACTGATTCACACCCCCTCTACCGATTTATTGGCACAAAGGAACCTCATCTTGGTAGAGGTCTTGAAGCGGTTGGTCTTGCCGACCATAACACACCCACAATCATACACCATCGAGTGTTTGCACCAAGGATGGGATCTCCATTATTGTGATTGACATTAAGTTTTCTACAAAGAGTTTAAAACAAGCATAATTGTTTAAGCACGGTAACAACTGATTCACCCCCCCTCTCTCAGTTGTCCAACAAAAGGAACCTCATTTCAGCAGAGGTCATGAAGCAGTTGGTCTTGCCGACCATAACACACCCACAATCATACACCATCGAGTGGCTTCACCAAGGATGGGATCTCCGCGTCAACTAGTAGTGTCGCCTTCCCTACAACATCAAGCCCTTCACTGATGAGGTATTATGTGACATTGCTCCTCTTGATGTTTGTGATGTATTATTAGGCCAACCATAGTTGTGGAAATGACATGCTGTGTATGAGTCCCAACCTTGCATTGTTATTGCTACCTTTGGAAATAAGTTGTACAGGATACCAAAGGTACCACCGCTTGTCATTATCTCTTTGGTTACTGCAAAACAATGTAGTAAGCTCATTTCCAAAACGGGGAATTTTTTTTTCCTAATGATCCACCCTCAGGGCAAGAAGAAGACTGTGGCCATGGCCTCCAGACAAGGCTCCTTTGCATGAAAACAACAAATGGACAAGATCGTGGAAGAGTATCGAGACATCTTCACCTCGCCCGTAGGGGTGCCTCTGCACTGTCAAGTCAAACACCCCATCGATCTAACCCAAGTGCGTCGTTGCACAATGGATCGATCTATTGGTGCTCTGTTCTAGAGAACGATGAAATCAAGAGGCGGATCCAGGAGTTGTTGTAGAAAGGTCACATCCGACCAAGTTCATCACCCTGTGGGAGCCCGATCGTGTTGGTGCAGAAGAAGGATGGGACTTGGAGACTTTGTATTGACTATTGGGTGTTGAACAAGATTACTGTTCGGAATAGATACCTAATCCCACTGATTGATGACCTTTTGGACCAACTCAAAGGGGAAAATTATTTCAGCAAGATTGACTTGAAGTCCGGGTAGCACTAGGTACCAATCGAACTGTCCGATGTGTGGAAAATTTCCTTCAAAGCCAAGGAGGGACTTTTCAAATAGTTGGTGATGCCTTTAGGGTTGACGAATGCTCTCACAACCTTCATGAGGCTGATGGATGACATCTTGCGGCCATTCACCAAATAATTTGTAGTAGTGTACTTGGATGACATCCTGATCTTCATCCAGACTTGGGAAGAGCACCTCCACCACATCCGACAGGTCCTCCAAACACTGCGAAAACACAAGTTGTGTGCCAATTTGGAGAAGTGCACTTTTGACATGACCCAGGTTCAGTATCTGGGATACATTATTGATGAGCGTGGGGTGGATGTTTATCCAACCAAGATCCAAGTCATTCGGGATTGGCTAGCCCGACCACTCTAACAAAGCTTCACATCTTTTTGGGCCTTGCTAATTTATATCGTAGGTTCGTGTTGGGATTCTCTCATATCACTTGGCCCTTGAGTCAAGTCACCAAGGGAGGAGTGAAAGAAAAATTATTTTGGTCAGAATTTCAACAGAAGGCGTTTGCAGAATTGAAACATCGCCTCTGTTGTTCCCCAGTGCTCATATTACTAGACTTGCAACAAGCATTTGAGATCGATATAGATGCCTTTGACTATTCTATTGGGGTAGTTCTTACTCAAACGACTCATCTAGTGGCATATCACAGTGTGACACTGTCTGAAAGTATCCCACTTATGAAAAAGAAATGTATTACATTATGCAGGCTTGTCGACAATGGAAGCATTACATTTTGGGGAAGGAAATGATCATCCACACAGACCACCGACCCCTGCAGTTCATACAGACACAAGGGAAGTT
>SNQJ01S0143297.1:0-24488 GCA_010110895.2 Picea sitchensis
ACCCTTGATTCAGACTTGATGGTATCCAGATATCAAGTCAATCTTTGAGAAGATGGAAGCACCTCCCAATTGATCGAACATGTCATCAATCCTGGGTAAGGGGTATTTGTTCTTTATGGTTACCTTATTGAGTTGTCTATAATCTATGCACAGCCGGAGGGTACCATCTTTCTTTTTCACAAATAGGACTGGTGCTCCCCATGGAGACACGCTGGGTTGGATATAGCCTTCATCCATCATTTCTTTTAGTTGTAGTTTAAGCTCAACTAGCTCGGGTGTGCGCATCCTGTAGGGTGTCCTAGACATTGGCACCACTCCTGGTGCAAGTTCTATCAAGAAGTCAATGTCCCTTCTCGGAGGTAGACCCGGTACCTCTTCCGGAAATACATCTCTATATTCTCTTAGTGTGGGGTGGTATTTAGGGCTTGGTTTGTCATTTTCAACTGATTCCAACACCTGTATCACATATAGTGGACATCCCTTTATGCAATACTTTCTCATTTGAAGAGATGATATTCGTCTCACCGAGACAGGTTTTTGGATCCCTTGAAGGGTTATCCTTCTTCCTTCTTTACTTACACATTCTAAAGTTTTATGGTAACAGTCTAGTCTGGATTTATATGTGGCTAGCCAGTCCATACCAATCAACAGGTCATACAATCCTAGGGGTAGTATGTTAAGGGTTGCTTGGGTGGGGAATTCACCCATAGTGAATTGGCAAGATGGTATGACCTCCATTACTTTTCTTTTGGTGCCAGTGGCTAACTATACCAACCATGGCTTGGCGTGCTTATGTGGCTGTAATTTTCACTTATCAATAGCCTTAGGGGCTATATAACTCAAGTTTGAACTAGGGTCAATTAGAATAGACACTAGATGGTTGGTGATCATACCTTCCATCTCCACCATTGAAGCTTGGTGGTCAGCTTGTTTATTATCCAAGGCTGCATAAATTTGTGGCACGCTCATGGTCATGTCATTCACGGTGGTAGCTTCTTGAACATTGTAAATTATCCGACTATTCTGTTGTCGGTGCGGGCAGTCCCTCAGTAGATGTTCTTCTCCACAACCCCAACATTTCAAGGGTTTTCTTCGGGTTATCATTCTTTCCTAGGGTAGATCCAAAAGGTTTATTTCCACTCTGGGAGGGGAAATTCTGCTAGTGTACACTTCGGGTTGGGAAGCTCAGCCTTGAGTCCTTTTTATAGTTTTTAAATCTTGGGGATTTAAACCCCTTTTTCTGGAATCCCGAACTATTCTTTTGCTTCCATCCTTCATGAGGTTATGTCCGATGCCCAAGTTGTTCATAACAATATCTTTCCTTTCGAATAATGTCTTCTAGGGTCTTTGGCTCGTCAAACTCAATCCTGTTCTGATAGTCCTTAGGTAGTCCACTGATGAATCGTTGCACCTTTTCCTTTTATTCTTTTATATAGGGTACGTACCTCAGTAACTCGAGGAATCTGCTGACATATTCCTCTATGGTGAGTTGCCCCAGCTTGAGTTCATAGAATTCTTTAGTCTTTTCGTCAAAATACTTTTCCGACAGATACTTCTTCCTGAAGTATTTCTCAAACCGTTCCCAAGATAGGTCTTCTTCGTGAATCCCTTTTACATTCTTAAGGTCTTCCCACCAAATGGAAGCCTTCCCATTCAAGTTGAAAGTGGCTACTCGGGCCTTCAAGTTTTCCGAGAAGTCATGGACTCTGAAATACTTCTTTAGTCCAAGTAGCCAGGCCTATGCTTCCTCTCCCTTCTTTATTTCATCGTCAAAAGAGGGTGGTTTGGCTTTCTTGAATTCTTCGAGATTATGATTTTTGGAATGATTTTGCTTCTTCCATTTTCTTCGGGAATAAGAACTAGTTTTTCTACTAGAAGATCCCTCTGGGTCGCTAGTTTCCTTTCTAGAGGAATCGTCCAATGCTTGTCCCTTATCTCTGGGGTGGACCTTTCTCGAGGTGCTCCTCCCAGTGTGGCCACTTAATGGACCACGTTTCCATATCCCAGGTGGGCTTCGACTTCTCTTTGTCTGTCGTTGGTCTGCGTGACTGGTGTCAGGTCCATGCTGCAATTGTCTTTGTATGTCGGATAAGCTCTACAACAAAACTGCATTAATTTCCATTTGCTTCTCTTTCTCTTTTATCAACCTCTTGTTGTTAGCCTTGCAGCTCTATAGTTCAACCATGAGGCTTCTCACAATCTCAACTAGATTTGGAGGGGTCTCTACTGCTCTCCTTTCGTCAAACTCTTCGTCTCTATTGTGGGAGCCCTCCCCCACTTCGTGGTGTGTCACCATTCTATGCATTTGTAGTTTCCCACGGTTGATTTTCTGCTTGTTGTGCAAGAAAAACACTTGTTGTTAGTCAACATTATTTTCATTCACAATCAGCGTATAATTCATGTTTTTCAAATGCATACACCCAATATGAAATTTTCGTTCTTAACTTCGGCTTTTGATAAAGGGGGTTAAGGTAGAGGGTTACTCTTTTTTTTAAGAGTACTTCAAATGGCATTTCTGCGCAACTTGTTCATGAGCCCAAGCAGGCCAAGTGTTGTAACCATGCTCTGATACCAATTTGTCACACACCCACTATGGAAACTAAGATTTTTCATTCTTTTTTTTTTGTTTTCTTCGAGGGATAGAATCCCTGAATTTCTATGGGGCTTAACGTAGACCCTCCCTTCCCATATCCTCCCCCATGTGATCATTGGCTATGACCAAGGGCCTTACCAAAAAGGTGCTTCCATCTTTCGTGATTCGGGGAATCGCGATGCAAGCGTTCCCTTGTTCCCTGCCTTTCAAAATGTCGAAACCCGAAAGGATCTAACAGATTCCTTATCTCCTCCCTTGGGTCACTTGTCATATGACCGATCCTAGGACTTGGTGATAATCCTCTAAATGATTTTGGGGTTTCCCGATTCAGGAAATCGCGATGCAAGTGTTCCTCCTTTCCCTTTTAAATCCCCGGGACTTGAAATCTCGATATCATCTGGATCTACGGTCCAAATCGTCAGCTCGATCAACGACTCAAATTAAATTCCAACATTCTATCTTTCAGGATTTCTGGCAGGGTTTCCACTCCTATTTCCCCGATCTCTAGAGTCCCGGTGGCTTTAGATCTTCGCCACGCGTCCCTACAAATGAACGGTCCAGATTCTTTTGGGATTCCTCTTTCTACCACATGACTCTGCCCTGTGACCTAGGGCTCATCCACAGAGCGCGTCAAGGTTTCGCGTACTGGGATTTCACTACTTGCGACAATGAGGGGCCTTTCCCTTTGGTTTCCCAGGTACCGGAATGCCAAAACCCATTCACGCTTCAACCGTTTCGGGGTTTCTCATATCGGGATTTCGTGACTGGCGAAGACGAGGGGTCTTTCCCTTGGGTTTCCCGAGTACCGAAACACTGAAACCCATTCACGCTTCAACCGATTCGGGGTTTTTCATATCGAGATTTCGCGACTGGCGAAGATGAGGGGTCTTGCCCTTGGGTTTCCCGGGTGCCGAAACGTCGAAACCCATTCACGCTTAAACTGATCCGAGGTTTCACATACCGAGATTTCATGACTGGCGAAGATGAGGGATCTTTCCCTTGGGTTTCCTGAATGCCGAAATGTCGAAACCCATTCACTCTTAAACTGATTCGGGGTTTTGCATACCGGGATTTCATGACTCGCGAAGATCCACAACAGAGAGTTTCCTTACCTCTCGAAACTCCGATCCCCGAATTCCTAATATGGGAATTTATGTATGAGATAAACGATCGTGAGCCTCCCCTGATCCGATGATCCATAGAGCTCCGACACATCCGATGGCTGGCGCAATTTCGTGAACCGAGATCTTGCGATGTAGCGACTCCAAAATCCCTTACCGTTCCAAACCATGAACTATGAATGTGTGGATATTCAAGGGTTTAAGCCCCATGCACCTTCATCTGATCCAACGACTGTCGGGTATTGATGCTAGATCTGATGGTTTAATCCATTCCCCTTGCGTTCTCTCCTCCTCTAGATCCAACGGTCTTTGACAGATCTAGGGTATTTCCAAAAGGATTCCGACCGTTCGTCGACCAAATGATGAGGTAATCTCTTTCAATAGTTGGACTCTCTATCCTTTCTGAGATTGAATCACGAAATTCAACCTCTAGAAACTTCAAACTCCCACGACTCTGAGACCTTAGAGAGCTACTCTTTCTTGCACAATATTTCCAGACCTGGATAGCATGAACCTTCAGACAGTTCTTGGGAAATTGTCCCTGATCTTAGTCAAGTTTCTGGGTAAAGGTTCGGTACGGTTCCAAGGTTTATGGGGTAATTCTCGGGGGAGAGTACTCTTGAGGAGCCTTCCTAGAATATTACAAGAATCAAGCAAACAAGACAATTCTCAATGGAGCAAACTCATGCCCTAGACTTAATCATTTGTACAAAAACCAACTATGGCATGTAAGTATACACCTACATCCATTATTTCCAGTCTAAAACACTAGGCAATCATCCCACACAGAAATCATTATGGGTGTATAAACATGATATATAATTCAAAATACAAGGCATAAAATACTTATCAGAAACATTAGGTGTGACGCAACTGCTAAGAGGGGTGCTTGTTTCCAGCCAACCGTAGGCTCAGTGACTCAAAACAAATTTACCACTAGCCACCCCTGAGCTAGACCACGATGATTGAGGTTCGGTTTTCTACTTCTAGCTCAATGGAAGTCAAGGATGAAGGTTACTCTCCTTCTCCTATGTTTAGAACTCCCTGTGTTTCCAGAGTTTCTCCAGTTCTTCCCCACAATCCATGTCACGCGCGTTCTCTCCTCTACCCCTTACCACACTTCCTCTCTTGCCTTTTCTCTGCAAGATTACGTGTGGCGTGAATTTCCCCATCCATGGTTAGGTCTGGGAGTTGTTACGGATGGGTAGTTCACCCCCATCCCTTCATTAACTCTTGAGGAGTCTCCCCACCTACCAATCTGACGGGAAATCCATTCCAGGGTCAAAGAGTTGCTTTGGTCTTTGAGCAATTAAAAACCAGTACGGTACTGGCTCAATGTAAGTTAACACAACCATTCCAGGTCCCTTCCACCACCTCTCATTAGCCATCGTGGTCTCTTTTAGCACATCCCCCTCCCAGCATCCATGCAACACATATTCATAATTTACATTCATCGACCTTTTATAAAAAGGTCCATCAAATCAAACATTCACATCTTTGAGTTTGCCATAGTTCTTGGCCAATATAGTTATTTTTACAGACTGGGGGAAATAGGGTGTTCCACCTAGTCATCCATATGACCTCAAATTAACCCTTTCCTCTGACCCAACCCTTTAGACCGACGCCTGTTTGAAACCTTCCCACATCCATACTTCAATCCCAAGCCCCTGGTCATAGCATACAATCGATACGATCAGAGCCTTACCCTTGTCATAGCGACCTAGTCACCCATGTGACCAATACTCAAGCAAACCTCACCTCTGTCATAGCCCCTTGGTGACCTAGGCACTATAACCCCTCAATCATGTAAAAAATATTAAATGTATTTCAAAATAGTGGTGCATGGTTGGGCGGAGGTCGGGCCTAGTGGCTTGACCGAGTTTCAAACTCCTTTGTAGAGAGAGGTCGAGAATAGGTGTCTCACGGTCGTTGGTGAAGTGTCTAGATGGAGCAACGGTTATGTACACGAGCCAAAGGTTGGAAGAGAAGGTGTCTCGAGTGGTGAGTTTGCAGGTCAACGAGTATGGAGTGCAGAGGTGGAGAGAAGGGGGATGTGTTGGTGAAGCTCGGGCACAAGAGAAGTGGCCCGCTCAAAACTAGGTGCAGAGGTGAAGAGTTGGAGCTTAGGTTGAGGTGTGAAGGCACGACCACAAGAGAGGAGGTTGGAGGATCGTAACAGAGGGAGAGGAGGAGGGTGGTTTAGGTTTCAGCTGGCCAACGTATCCACATGCAAAGGTGAGGCAAGGAGTCTTTTGGGAGGAGGAGCATCAGTGGTGGGTGGGTGGTGCACCCACCACTCCATTATTTTGCAAATTTTGTGGGTTGTTTACTTTAGAAAATGGGAAGGTGGTCAGAGGTCCGACCCCCTCCCCTTTTCTTTGGCCTTTTTGCATGGAAACATGGTTTTCAGACTGGGGAAAAGGGGAGGATGTCAGGGTTCAAAACCTTGGCCTGCAAAATTATGTGTATAGGACTGCAATTTTAAAATAATGCCCAAATTTTTAAGGAGACCTTGCCCTGGTGCCCAAGAGTGGTTCAAGTCCCCTCCTTGCAATTTCATTAAGGAGAAAATCAGGAAAATTAAACCATGAACAACAAAATCAAAATTTGAACCAGTGCTTGAATTCTAAAACTACAATCTAAGACTCAAATAGTAAATTCATGGCATGCAAAAACATTATTTTTAAGGAGAAAGCATCACACTCGCACCAAAATTTCACGTCTAGGCAATTAAAGGCAAAGGTTTGAAAAGTAGGATGTCAATGGCTAACTGTCTCTATGCTTGAGGTTGGTGTATGGTCTGGCCTCTGCTATGTTGCACTTGCTTCCTGAAGGTCTCCCTCTGCACATGCAACCTAGTTGCAAAGATCCTCATCCCTTCAAGTGTTGAGAAAATTTGGGGCAAAATTTGGGGCACGAGAGGGGAGGAGAGAGGCTTTATATTTTCCATTTTTCTTATTTTTTCCCCAATTTTTCCTAATTTTGCATAAGGGGGTGCGTGTCATCCTTCTCTTTACCTCCCTTTTTAATTTTTTATTATTTTTTATCTTGAAATTTGTGCCCAGTCAATGTTTGACTTTAACTTTTACTTTTGACCATGACTTTATTGACTGAGCCAAAAAAGGATGTCGTATGAGACGCGGTTAGAATGAAAAGTAGGACACGTCATCAGAAAGGTCTCAATGAGACCATCAAGAATATGCCATCGGTGATATGATTCGATGACACCTAGACCCTCAATTTTGGCCAGGAACATATGCAGTCTAAAACCTTGATTTCCTGGTGGGGCCCTCAAAATTCCAAATCTTGCTAAAGGTGCCACATCATTGTACAATGTCCAATCGAGGAAAACAAATTATCGATGGAAATGTATCGATGAGTAATTCGATGAGGTGGAAATGGATTTATGTGATTAGGCTATTAATCATTGCTNACCCTTGATTCAGACTTGATGGTATCCAGATATCAAGTCAATCTTTGAGAAGATGGAAGCACCTCCCAATTGATCGAACATGTCATCAATCCTGGGTAAGGGGTATTTGTTCTTTATGGTTACCTTATTGAGTTGTCTATAATCTATGCACAGCCGGAGGGTACCATCTTTCTTTTTCACAAATAGGACTGGTGCTCCCCATGGAGACACGCTGGGTTGGATATAGCCTTCATCCATCATTTCTTTTAGTTGTAGTTTAAGCTCAACTAGCTCGGGTGTGCGCATCCTGTAGGGTGTCCTAGACATTGGCACCACTCCTGGTGCAAGTTCTATCAAGAAGTCAATGTCCCTTCTCGGAGGTAGACCCGGTACCTCTTCCGGAAATACATCTCTATATTCTCTTAGTGTGGGGTGGTATTTAGGGCTTGGTTTGTCATTTTCAACTGATTCCAACACCTGTATCACATATAGTGGACATCCCTTTATGCAATACTTTCTCATTTGAAGAGATGATATTCGTCTCACCGAGACAGGTTTTTGGATCCCTTGAAGGGTTATCCTTCTTCCTTCTTTACTTACACATTCTAAAGTTTTATGGTAACAGTCTAGTCTGGATTTATATGTGGCTAGCCAGTCCATACCAATCAACAGGTCATACAATCCTAGGGGTAGTATGTTAAGGGTTGCTTGGGTGGGGAATTCACCCATAGTGAATTGGCAAGATGGTATGACCTCCATTACTTTTCTTTTGGTGCCAGTGGCTAACTATACCAACCATGGCTTGGCGTGCTTATGTGGCTGTAATTTTCACTTATCAATAGCCTTAGGGGCTATATAACTCAAGTTTGAACTAGGGTCAATTAGAATAGACACTAGATGGTTGGTGATCATACCTTCCATCTCCACCATTGAAGCTTGGTGGTCAGCTTGTTTATTATCCAAGGCTGCATAAATTTGTGGCACGCTCATGGTCATGTCATTCACGGTGGTAGCTTCTTGAACATTGTAAATTATCCGACTATTCTGTTGTCGGTGCGGGCAGTCCCTCAGTAGATGTTCTTCTCCACAACCCCAACATTTCAAGGGTTTTCTTCGGGTTATCATTCTTTCCTAGGGTAGATCCAAAAGGTTTATTTCCACTCTGGGAGGGGAAATTCTGCTAGTGTACACTTCGGGTTGGGAAGCTCAGCCTTGAGTCCTTTTTATAGTTTTTAAATCTTGGGGATTTAAACCCCTTTTTCTGGAATCCCGAACTATTCTTTTGCTTCCATCCTTCATGAGGTTATGTCCGATGCCCAAGTTGTTCATAACAATATCTTTCCTTTCGAATAATGTCTTCTAGGGTCTTTGGCTCGTCAAACTCAATCCTGTTCTGATAGTCCTTAGGTAGTCCACTGATGAATCGTTGCACCTTTTCCTTTTATTCTTTTATATAGGGTACGTACCTCAGTAACTCGAGGAATCTGCTGACATATTCCTCTATGGTGAGTTGCCCCAGCTTGAGTTCATAGAATTCTTTAGTCTTTTCGTCAAAATACTTTTCCGACAGATACTTCTTCCTGAAGTATTTCTCAAACCGTTCCCAAGATAGGTCTTCTTCGTGAATCCCTTTTACATTCTTAAGGTCTTCCCACCAAATGGAAGCCTTCCCATTCAAGTTGAAAGTGGCTACTCGGGCCTTCAAGTTTTCCGAGAAGTCATGGACTCTGAAATACTTCTTTAGTCCAAGTAGCCAGGCCTATGCTTCCTCTCCCTTCTTTATTTCATCGTCAAAAGAGGGTGGTTTGGCTTTCTTGAATTCTTCGAGATTATGATTTTTGGAATGATTTTGCTTCTTCCATTTTCTTCGGGAATAAGAACTAGTTTTTCTACTAGAAGATCCCTCTGGGTCGCTAGTTTCCTTTCTAGAGGAATCGTCCAATGCTTGTCCCTTATCTCTGGGGTGGACCTTTCTCGAGGTGCTCCTCCCAGTGTGGCCACTTAATGGACCACGTTTCCATATCCCAGGTGGGCTTCGACTTCTCTTTGTCTGTCGTTGGTCTGCGTGACTGGTGTCAGGTCCATGCTGCAATTGTCTTTGTATGTCGGATAAGCTCTACAACAAAACTGCATTAATTTCCATTTGCTTCTCTTTCTCTTTTATCAACCTCTTGTTGTTAGCCTTGCAGCTCTATAGTTCAACCATGAGGCTTCTCACAATCTCAACTAGATTTGGAGGGGTCTCTACTGCTCTCCTTTCGTCAAACTCTTCGTCTCTATTGTGGGAGCCCTCCCCCACTTCGTGGTGTGTCACCATTCTATGCATTTGTAGTTTCCCACGGTTGATTTTCTGCTTGTTGTGCAAGAAAAACACTTGTTGTTAGTCAACATTATTTTCATTCACAATCAGCGTATAATTCATGTTTTTCAAATGCATACACCCAATATGAAATTTTCGTTCTTAACTTCGGCTTTTGATAAAGGGGGTTAAGGTAGAGGGTTACTCTTTTTTTTAAGAGTACTTCAAATGGCATTTCTGCGCAACTTGTTCATGAGCCCAAGCAGGCCAAGTGTTGTAACCATGCTCTGATACCAATTTGTCACACACCCACTATGGAAACTAAGATTTTTCATTCTTTTTTTTTTGTTTTCTTCGAGGGATAGAATCCCTGAATTTCTATGGGGCTTAACGTAGACCCTCCCTTCCCATATCCTCCCCCATGTGATCATTGGCTATGACCAAGGGCCTTACCAAAAAGGTGCTTCCATCTTTCGTGATTCGGGGAATCGCGATGCAAGCGTTCCCTTGTTCCCTGCCTTTCAAAATGTCGAAACCCGAAAGGATCTAACAGATTCCTTATCTCCTCCCTTGGGTCACTTGTCATATGACCGATCCTAGGACTTGGTGATAATCCTCTAAATGATTTTGGGGTTTCCCGATTCAGGAAATCGCGATGCAAGTGTTCCTCCTTTCCCTTTTAAATCCCCGGGACTTGAAATCTCGATATCATCTGGATCTACGGTCCAAATCGTCAGCTCGATCAACGACTCAAATTAAATTCCAACATTCTATCTTTCAGGATTTCTGGCAGGGTTTCCACTCCTATTTCCCCGATCTCTAGAGTCCCGGTGGCTTTAGATCTTCGCCACGCGTCCCTACAAATGAACGGTCCAGATTCTTTTGGGATTCCTCTTTCTACCACATGACTCTGCCCTGTGACCTAGGGCTCATCCACAGAGCGCGTCAAGGTTTCGCGTACTGGGATTTCACTACTTGCGACAATGAGGGGCCTTTCCCTTTGGTTTCCCAGGTACCGGAATGCCAAAACCCATTCACGCTTCAACCGTTTCGGGGTTTCTCATATCGGGATTTCGTGACTGGCGAAGACGAGGGGTCTTTCCCTTGGGTTTCCCGAGTACCGAAACACTGAAACCCATTCACGCTTCAACCGATTCGGGGTTTTTCATATCGAGATTTCGCGACTGGCGAAGATGAGGGGTCTTGCCCTTGGGTTTCCCGGGTGCCGAAACGTCGAAACCCATTCACGCTTAAACTGATCCGAGGTTTCACATACCGAGATTTCATGACTGGCGAAGATGAGGGATCTTTCCCTTGGGTTTCCTGAATGCCGAAATGTCGAAACCCATTCACTCTTAAACTGATTCGGGGTTTTGCATACCGGGATTTCATGACTCGCGAAGATCCACAACAGAGAGTTTCCTTACCTCTCGAAACTCCGATCCCCGAATTCCTAATATGGGAATTTATGTATGAGATAAACGATCGTGAGCCTCCCCTGATCCGATGATCCATAGAGCTCCGACACATCCGATGGCTGGCGCAATTTCGTGAACCGAGATCTTGCGATGTAGCGACTCCAAAATCCCTTACCGTTCCAAACCATGAACTATGAATGTGTGGATATTCAAGGGTTTAAGCCCCATGCACCTTCATCTGATCCAACGACTGTCGGGTATTGATGCTAGATCTGATGGTTTAATCCATTCCCCTTGCGTTCTCTCCTCCTCTAGATCCAACGGTCTTTGACAGATCTAGGGTATTTCCAAAAGGATTCCGACCGTTCGTCGACCAAATGATGAGGTAATCTCTTTCAATAGTTGGACTCTCTATCCTTTCTGAGATTGAATCACGAAATTCAACCTCTAGAAACTTCAAACTCCCACGACTCTGAGACCTTAGAGAGCTACTCTTTCTTGCACAATATTTCCAGACCTGGATAGCATGAACCTTCAGACAGTTCTTGGGAAATTGTCCCTGATCTTAGTCAAGTTTCTGGGTAAAGGTTCGGTACGGTTCCAAGGTTTATGGGGTAATTCTCGGGGGAGAGTACTCTTGAGGAGCCTTCCTAGAATATTACAAGAATCAAGCAAACAAGACAATTCTCAATGGAGCAAACTCATGCCCTAGACTTAATCATTTGTACAAAAACCAACTATGGCATGTAAGTATACACCTACATCCATTATTTCCAGTCTAAAACACTAGGCAATCATCCCACACAGAAATCATTATGGGTGTATAAACATGATATATAATTCAAAATACAAGGCATAAAATACTTATCAGAAACATTAGGTGTGACGCAACTGCTAAGAGGGGTGCTTGTTTCCAGCCAACCGTAGGCTCAGTGACTCAAAACAAATTTACCACTAGCCACCCCTGAGCTAGACCACGATGATTGAGGTTCGGTTTTCTACTTCTAGCTCAATGGAAGTCAAGGATGAAGGTTACTCTCCTTCTCCTATGTTTAGAACTCCCTGTGTTTCCAGAGTTTCTCCAGTTCTTCCCCACAATCCATGTCACGCGCGTTCTCTCCTCTACCCCTTACCACACTTCCTCTCTTGCCTTTTCTCTGCAAGATTACGTGTGGCGTGAATTTCCCCATCCATGGTTAGGTCTGGGAGTTGTTACGGATGGGTAGTTCACCCCCATCCCTTCATTAACTCTTGAGGAGTCTCCCCACCTACCAATCTGACGGGAAATCCATTCCAGGGTCAAAGAGTTGCTTTGGTCTTTGAGCAATTAAAAACCAGTACGGTACTGGCTCAATGTAAGTTAACACAACCATTCCAGGTCCCTTCCACCACCTCTCATTAGCCATCGTGGTCTCTTTTAGCACATCCCCCTCCCAGCATCCATGCAACACATATTCATAATTTACATTCATCGACCTTTTATAAAAAGGTCCATCAAATCAAACATTCACATCTTTGAGTTTGCCATAGTTCTTGGCCAATATAGTTATTTTTACAGACTGGGGGAAATAGGGTGTTCCACCTAGTCATCCATATGACCTCAAATTAACCCTTTCCTCTGACCCAACCCTTTAGACCGACGCCTGTTTGAAACCTTCCCACATCCATACTTCAATCCCAAGCCCCTGGTCATAGCATACAATCGATACGATCAGAGCCTTACCCTTGTCATAGCGACCTAGTCACCCATGTGACCAATACTCAAGCAAACCTCACCTCTGTCATAGCCCCTTGGTGACCTAGGCACTATAACCCCTCAATCATGTAAAAAATATTAAATGTATTTCAAAATAGTGGTGCATGGTTGGGCGGAGGTCGGGCCTAGTGGCTTGACCGAGTTTCAAAATCCTTTGTAGAGAGAGGTCAAGAATAGGTGTCTCACGGTCGTTGGTGAAGTGTCTAGATGGAGCAATGGTTATGGACACGAGCCAAAGGTTGGAAGAGAAGGTGGCTCGAGTGGTGAGTTTGCAGGTCAACGGGTATGGAGTGCAAAGGTGGAGAGAAGGGGGATGTGTTGGTGAAGCTCGGGCACAAGAGAAGTGGCCCGCTCGAAACTAGGTACAGAGGTGAAGAGTTGGATCTCAGGCTGAGGTGTGAAGGCATGACCACAAGAGAGGAGGTTGGAGGATCGTAACAGAGGGAGAGGAGGAGGGTGGTTTAGGTTTCAGCTGGCCAACGTATCCACATGCAGAGGTGAGGCAAGGAGTCTTTTGGGAGGAGGAGCATCGGTGGTGGGTGGGTGGTGCACCCACCACTCCATTATTTTGCAAATTTTGTGGGTTGTTTACTTTAGAAAATGGGAAGGTGGTCAGAGGTCCGACCCCCTCCCCTTTTCTTTGGCCTTTTTGCATGGAAACATGGTTTTTAGACTGGGGAAAAGGGGAGGATGCCAGGGTTCAAAACCTTATCCTGCAAAATTACGTGTATAGGACTGCAATTTTAAAATAATGCCCAAATTTTTAAGGAGACCTTGCCCTGGTGCCCAAGAGTGGTTCAAGTCCCCTCCTTGCAATTTCATTAAGGAGAAAATCAAGAAAATTAAACCATGAACAACAAAATCAAAATTTGAACCAGTGCTTGAATTCTAAAACTACAATCTAAGACTCAAATAGTAAATTCATGGCATGCAAAAACATTATTTTTAAGGAGAAATCATCACACTCGCACCAAAATTTCACGTCTAGGCAATTAAAGGCAAAGGTTTGAAAAGTAGGATGTTAATGGCTAACTGTCTCTATGCTTGAGGTTGGTGTATGGTCTGGCCTCTGTTATGTTGCACTTGCTTCCTGAAGGTCTCCTTCTGCACATGCAACCCAGTTGTAGAGCTCCTCATCCCTTCAAGTGTTGAGAAAATTTGGGGCAAAATTTGGGGCACGAGAGGGGAGGAGAGAGGCTTTATATTTTCCATTTTTCTTATTTTTTCCCCAATTTTTCCTAATTTTGCATGAGGGGGTGCGTGTCATCCTTCTCTTTACCTCCCTTTTTAATTTTTTATTATTTTTTATCTTGAAATTTGTGCCCAGTCAATGTTTGACTTTAACTTTTACTTTTGACCATGACTTTATTGACTGAGCCAAAAAAGGATGTCATATGAGACGCGGTTAGAATGAAAAGTAGGACACGTCATCAGAAAGGTCTCAATGAGACCATCAAGAATATGCCATCGGTGATATGATTCGATGACACCTAGACCCTCAATTTGGGCCAGGAACATATGCAGTCTAAAACCTTGATTTCTTGGTGGGAACCTCAAAATTCCAAATCTTGCTAAAGGTGCCACATCATTGTACAATGTCCAATCGAGGAAAACAAATTATCGATGGAAATGTATCGATGAGTAATTCGATGAGGTGGAAATGGATTTATGTGATTAGGCTATTAATCATTGCTTTAACTACCTTGAAACTCTACCATGCAAGCTGGTTATCCCATCCTGCCTCAACCAATTCAAAGACTTGTGATAGATCTAATTAGGTCATCTAATGTCAGAATGAGGAAAATGATGCATAATTGGAAAGATATATGAGTCTACTAGGGCATGGAATCCTTAATTTTCTGAAACGGAGGTTGTCAACAACAAATGTTTAACCCTAAACCACTATTACCAACCTCGCCTATGGAACTAGTCATAAATTTGTTGAGGTTCATTCTCACCAACTAGGGGTTGAAACCAAGCATAAGATATGCCATTGTAAAGGTCTCACACTGAACTACATCACCTCTAGGATTGATTTTCCTTGTCACAACTATGGATTTTGGCAATTTAGAAGGTGTAAAATTTGTTCTCTTCATAGACTGGTCATATGAACTCAGAATCAAGTTCATGATAGCCTGTTGGAAAGGTTATCCATTTCCCTATAGGGTGAATGCACTGTGTTTTCCACATAATGAATAGGTTTCATTTTATTTCTCATGGAAGACCATGTACTTACGGGACCCACCTAATGACAAGCAAAAGGGGCCAACATTGAAATTTCCACACACTAAGTTCTCAACTCATGAAATATGAAATGGGCAGCCTTAACAGAGGAATTATGATATGGGAGGGTTTCAGAACTCAAAACAAATCCCAGAAGGGTCTCCAAGGGGAAGAGGACATGGTCCCGAGACAATCCATACAAGGTTGGAATGAGCCTACTTGGGCACCATCAAGATGTTGATGGACATAAGGATATTAAATATTTTTATGAAGATGTCCAATAGGTGATAGTAGGCTAGGGAAAATAATGAATTTGAAATTTGTTTCTCCCTACTATCCCTCATATTGATACTGGAGGCACTAACCCAACTAAATCTGACACCCTATAACTGACTTGAACTAATGTCAAGTGACTTGAAATTTATGCTTGATACTCTTCTAGTGTCTGATAAGCCAATATGGTGCTCAAATAAAACCTCTGAAATTAGTCCATTGATACTCTTTAATGGGCATGTCCCATGGTGACTATGACCCCTACCATTGTCTTTGACTTGAACCTGAGCATAAGAGGCTGCTATGAGCAACCGTGAGGCCAACTTGTGAAGAAATTAAAGTGATAAACATCATGTTGATCCCAAAGTAGATTTTTAGGTCAACATTCTTGGCACTGGAGGGGAAAGGGTCTTGGGGCATGTGGAAGCAATGGGATCACTTTCATGACAAGAAGGAATACTGATAGAAAGTTATAATTTTGAAGTAATCAAGGTGGGTGAGGGGGGGAATTCAGTATGAAGATTGCAGGGACCATTTTTCACATTAGGGATAAGTTGAATAATGAAAGTGGTGCAATAAATATATAAAAAATTTATCTGAGATTCAAGAAGTATAGAAGAAAAAGAATAATGACTTGGGTTTTGTTGAGCAATGTAACCTAAGTGATGCGTGTCCCTCACCCAAATTATGGCTTAAAACTATGAGGAATAGAGGAAGCAAGGTGAAGACCTCAACTCAACCTGAAGTCTCATGCATGCCTTAGATTCTCAACACACAAATAAGCAAATGGGGATCTTCTGCAATCAGTGAACCACTAGAGAAAAACTAGCAAGCAAACCAATCAATCAAAGGATTAAAGAAATATGATTTTTTTAGAAGGTGTTGAAATATATCAAAACTCTCAAGTGATTGTACTTCGAAGGAAACAGAATGTTGCTTGGAAAATGTTGCATCACAAGATTTTGGGTAAAGAGTAGTTGCAATCACATAGCTATGTTAGCCATCATGCCATCAAGTTTCAACTTCACTAGGAAATGTTATGCTAACTCCCTTAGAATTTCCCCAGGAAATGTTATGCTAACTCCCTTAGAATTTCCCCACCGACTTTATCTTAATAACAATCAAGCTTACTCCTATTTAAGGTGATACCAAGCTACATATGTCATTTGGGAAAAAGGCATGTTAAAAGGACTTCTAGGATAACACTATTTTCAAATAGCCATGTGAAGACATAGAAACTACCTTTCTCATTAAAACCAAACAAACCAAAATTCAAAGAGAAGCAAACAACCTACAACATTGAAATGAAACAAGCTGAAATGAAGGGAAAAAACCAAAATGGGCCTACACTAAAAAATAAAACAGTCCAAAAGCTCAAAAATGAAACGAGGGAAATACATACAAGCAAAAAATCAACAACGGTAAATACATACAAGCAAAAAATCAAAATGTAGTGACCTATGTACAGAAAGATGAGGTTTATCATGAATAAAATAACTTTAGGTGGCGACCATTCACAGGGAATTGGAGTGGTTCACCATCCAAGGTTTTTAATCTAAAATCATTGGTCCCTAAAACCTCATAGATTGTGTAAGGACCCAACCATAAAGAATCAAACTTGCGGTGTTTGGATGGGGTCTCATGTGCTTTGTCCCACATTAGGACATCATCCACTACTTTGTAATTTACTATTGTAGCTCTTGTATCGAATGAACATTTAACAATGTCTTGTTTCTTTTAGAGGTGTTGGAATGCATCTTTTCTAACCTCCTCTAGTTCAATTAGTGTGTCTAAATGATGTTGTAAGGGTTGAAAATCACCTTCTACCTCAGAAATAGCCAATCTCAAGGTTGAAATTTGCAAGTGAACAGACATGACATCAAAAGTTCCATACACTAGAGTGTAAGGACTTTGGATCGTCATTGTCTTGGTGTTTATACAATCAGGCCATAAATCAAAGTTTAACTTAGTGTGCCAATCATGCTTGTTGTCTTTAACAGTTCTCTTAAGGATCTGAATCAAATTTTTATTGTTTGATTCATCCAATCCATTACCTTGGGGGTAATAGGTGGAAGATCCAAAAAAGTTAGATGTCGTACGTGACATCAAGGTGAAGCATGACATCAAACAAAAAATATAATTCATTATTAGTTAGTATCTCAGCAAGGGTTCTGAAGCGGGATAAATTGTTACACTCAATGAAATCTACCATGTGTTTTTTTATACCATTCCTAAGGGAAACTACTTCAGCCCACTTTGTAAAGTAGTACGTAGAAATTAAGATGAATATATGACCAGCACTAGACGGTGGTGAGATTGGCCCAATAAATTCCATACCCCGTCTTGTGAAAGGGACTTGTAATTCAATAGGTTTAAGAGGTAAAGCAGTTAAATTTTTCTTCCCAGTGAAACGTTGGAAAGCTTCGTATTTGCAAACTAGTAAGTGGCCATCTTGATGGAGTGAAGGCGAAAAGTAACATGCATGTAAAAATTATGTTGCAGTGGTTTTGGTTGAGAAGTGACCTCCACAAACCCCATAATGACATTGTTCAAGTGCCATTTGGGCTTGACCAGGAGTTCGATAACATGACAAAACCCCGTGAAGGTTTCTTTGATAAAGGATTTGATCTTGCAAGACATATCGAACAAATTGTAAGTGAAGTGTTCACTTGGACTTAGTATCCATGTCCGATGGGAAAACATAATTCATTAAAAAATATACAATGGGTTTGTACCATGATTGTGAGGCTAAATTAGTTCTGTTAACCATTTCTTCGTAAGAAATCAATTCTTCTACTTGAGGTGATTCAACCATGACTGAGGCATGGGATTGATTTAGAAGTTCATCCCTAGAGACTTTTTGGAGGATCTCCTCCATAGGTGGGACAGGGTAATTGCATTTTAAGGAAACTTTATTCAAATGTCGAAAACCAACACACAACTGAATATCTCCATTTTTATTCCTAACGAGAACCAAATTGCATACCCACTGTGAGTAGAGAACACAGTGATGACCCCTATTGCATCCATATTGTCTCATTCATCCTTAATTGTTCGCTCTAAAGAAAGGTTTTTCTTCCTTGGTTTCTTCTCGTAACGCTTCGAATTGGGGATTATGGGAATGGCATGGACTATCTCTTTCATATCGATGACCTTGAGATCCTTGTAGGACTAATAAAACACATCCTTGAAATATTTTAAGAGTTCCGTGAATTGAGTGATCTCAGCAGGAGAACATTGTGACCCTATATAAACCAATTTTGGATATTTCTCTATTCCTAGATTTATAGGGATGGTTTCTTGCACCTTTTTAACAGATTCACTATCAATACTAGGTGCAAAGGTAGAGGCATCATTGGAATCAAACATGGATTCCAACACATAAAATTAGGTGAAATTTTGTTTGTTTTCAGTTGAATTATATCCTCGGTTTCCTCTTCCAACTCATGGTAGATATGCAATTCAAATTCCTCCATGTTTTGAAGGAATCTAAATATTTTGTCATCAGTATCAAAAACTTTCCAAGAGTCAACGTTATCAGGTAACGCAGGCCTATGTAATATTTGGAATTTTATATCCTTGGCCGGCCTTACGAAATATAAAGTAAAGCATGAACCATCTAAGTCCAAAGTATTAGCTACATGGTTTGCGGCCCTAGGTATATCTTGAATCTTGAAAGACGAGAACTTTTCAATAAGTTCCTTAGCCTTTCAATAGTATTGTTTGGGGCGAGGGTTATGAACCGCATATTTATGTTTGATTTGGTTCACAACTAGCTCTAAATCCCCACTTACCAACAAATGTAGAATTCATAAGTCCAAGACCTTTTGGAGGCCCTAAACTAATTCTTCATATTCTACCATGTTATTGGTGTTGGGGAACTCTAATGAAAAAGAGAAAGGGATTTCCTTTCACTTGGGATCACACAAAAATAACCCAACACCAAATTTTTGTTTAGATTTAGCAACATCAAAATCCATTCTCCACATCGCTTCATCTAGCTCAAGAGGAGGGATACAAGCATCTTCTTCAGATAACACAATATAAGTACCCATCCCCATGTCTTCAAAAGACACATGTTTCATGTTGTAGGAAGCAGGTACAACCTACTCCTGGTATTTTGGCTCTCTCCTAATGACAAATTCCACACCCTTATGAAGAAAGGTGAAGTAATATCCTTCCATGAAGTAGAAACCTCAGTTGACCTTGGAGGACCACACTCTTCCTAAAATTCTACCATATGCCTTTGGTACATCTATTAAAATTATTTCTATGAGCATGCTCACATCGGGAGCTTGGTTGAAAGCAATGGATAAGTCCTTAATGTAACCAATGGTTTCTATGGTCCTTGAATCCAAAGCTAGAAAATATTTACAAGGACCTTTGCACTCAAGGCCTGGAATCCTCATAGCTCAAAGGGGCATGACATTGTGCCTTTCTCCTGTGTCAATGATGCAATTACGGAGCACAAAATCAAAAATATTTACTAAGAAATAGAAAGGAGGAACTCTTGGGTCCAAATCAATGGAATCATATGCCTCCTTTAGTTGAGAAAAGGTCTCTTTGGAAAGAGGATCTCTCGTTTCTATTACTCAAGTAGGAGGGGTTTGTAGGACACGTGAAAGGTTTTCGAACTAAGMAAGTGTCCTAAGAACATCCAAYAATTTCATATGGGCTAGGACTTTCAGTAGATCTTCAACTACATTGTAAGATCCTGGTGTTGGKAAGCGTGGAGGTGGATCATTAGGTAAAAYGTTGTTTGGAGTCCACAAAACTCTATTATTTGGAGGGGAAGGTGATCTACCACTCATGATAGATTTATTTTTTCCATTKTCCTTAGGATTAGTTTTGGCCCCTTCAACTCCTTACGGATTGGTTTTCGAGGAATGATTCCTAGTTTCCACCAAAAAAATTCCAAAGGGAGGAGAGTTATCATCATGAGGCACAGAATATTCCATGTTGACATGATCATTCTGTGAAGTGGAGGCAAGATTATTGTTTATTGGAGGTAAAGGTGCCTTGCCAAACTTGGAAAATTCCAAGTGATGTGTATACGAGTAACAATACTCGGGATCATGGAAGTATTGGTAAAGTGACACCAATCCACTTCGGCATCATTCTTTTTGGGAGGAGGAGTAGGAGGAAAAGGAGGTCTTGACCTCAAAGGAGTAGTAAACTGCAATTCATTTACTTATTTATTTAGCTAAAGGATTTGATTGTTCATGTTCATTAGTAATTTTAGTGTTTCAGAACTTTCCCTTTCTTCCATCCTTGAAGTTTGGGAAGGTAGGGGTTCATATCAAGAACCCCTGTTTTGAGGTACCTCATTCCTACGCCTCCCATTAAAATGTGGCTACGCTACAGGTGAGGGAATCATACCCGATTCTTCTATGTTTCTCTCAATTTATAGGGCACTATCCTTGGTTGAATCTAAAGTATGAATTGATTTGTCTTTCACTATGTACTTTACATTTGTATTCATAACGGTCATGTAGTAGTGGAAAAAATTGTTCCCAGATGGTTGGGAAGCATTTGGGATACTGTTCAAGCTGGAGGTAAAGTGTTGGTTAAAGTTACGAACCAGATATTCCTCATGAATGGAGATGGTTGTGAATTCTCTGAGTAGGGAAGCCACATCATCTGCTCCTTGGAAATGTTTCTTGATTGCTTGTACCATAGAGTCCCAATCTAGGATACTATCATTGGGAAGCAATCGATACCATATCATTGCTTCACCCTCAAAGGTCCTCACGAAAATCCTACTTATGACATCAAGAATGGTTATGTCCATTAGTGATAATGCATCATAGNCTTGTACCATAGAGTCCCAATCTAGGATACTATCATTGGGAAGCAATCGATACCATATCATTGCTTCACCCTCAAAGGTCCTCACGAAAATCCTACTTATGACATCAAGAATGGTTATGTCCATTAGTGATAATGCATCATAGAAGTTTTGTATATGTTCCTCGAAATTCAATGGACCAACATCATTGAACTTAGGAAGTCATTTTGGGGCATCCATAGTGATGTCATGAAGAGATTGGGCCAAACTTAAAGGGGTCCCGAGTTTCCAAGGCATTGCCATCGAAACAAATGTGGAAGGAACAACAACGGTTGTTGGAACAATTAAGGGAACGACCTGAGGGTTGGTAACTATCGATGGACTAATTGATGCTTGTTTTAGTCTGGGGTTTTGAATAGAAGAAGAGGAATAGGGTGATGTAGATTGCATGAAATATGTAATGAGTTTCTCTAGTTTCCTAGATGTATGTGTCTCACTACATGTTTTCTTTCACAAACTTTGGCTTCTTGTAATCCTGGGGGATACTCTTTCCCTAGTCTCAGGATGTTTCCGCCCTGCCATCTTGCAAGGGGATGAGGTAAGTACATTGATTACAATAGAGGTGTCACACCAATAGTCCTACTTTTCTAAAAAGATTCCAAATTAACCCAACTTAAAAAAAAAAAAAAATTAGTTCTTCTCCAAGTGAAAGGTAAAGTATGACAGTTGTTGATTGTTCACGTGATTTTGAACAAGTAGAATAAGATACTGAAAATGTGAGAGAAAAGGAAAACTTGATGGTATTTATGGCTCCCTAATGCAATGAAATTACAAGGGAACTGTAATATGACAATTACCAAGGAAATCTAATGAATACCTTAATGAACTTGTCTCAAAATATTTTCAAAGGTAGGGGAAAATAGATACCAAAGAATTTGGGTACGATGATCAGTAAAAGTTTGAGATACAAGAAAAACAAAAGAGATTTGAAAGTTCCCCAGTTGAGTCGCTAGAAAAGGGATGTGTTATAAGAAAAATATGTCTGTTAGGTTGGATCACACATATACGACTATGAAGTCAGTTACAGACCCCTTGATAGCTTAGTATGAGGTAAAGAATACATGCACCTTATATGGTCTTGTCTTTGAGGTGGTGAAAAGAGGGAAAAAAAAGACATGAAATACTTACGAAAAGTATCTCTCAGGACCACCCAACATGGGTATTGTGATCCCTCAGCTTCCTGGGTGGCCAAAATGGCATGGAGGTGAAAATTGTAGACAAGGGGATGGAAAAAAAATCTTGTTGATTTTTAGGAGAGAAAACTAATAAAAGAGAACAACAAGTTGTTCACTCCCTTAAGACCTTGGGAAAAGGTCTAAAATTGGTTCCCGGGGTAAACCGAGGTTCCAAAGAATAGCCCAATGGATGGCTTATTAAAAATTAATGAAAAATAAGAGTCAAAACTCCTTTAATAAGCTACAACAAGGTATTTTAAGGTGGTCATAAGTGATGAACATCAAGTTGTTCATGACTCGTAACGCACGGGAACAAGACTGGAATGGCCCGGTATTACCCAGAATTGCTCAAAAAGTGGTCTCGAAAGTTTTTAGAGTTTAATAGGGGATCTGATCATAAAATAGAAGTCCTTTAGTAAGCTATAACAACTATGTAGGGAAGATGTAATTAGTTGCAAATTATATTCACCGAGGTATGGGGTGGATTGATAAAAGGTAAGACTTTAAAAAATGTATTTAACTGTGATTTTAAAGTTATTTAAACACAAGCAGTGATCACCATGCCATTTTGAAGGTCATCTCGATCAATAAAGAATTGATCGGAAAGTGGTCTTGAAACTTTTCAGAGTTTAATAGGGGATCTGAAAATAAAATAGCAGTCCTTTAGTAAGCCATAAAAACTATGTAGGGAGGATGTAATTAGTTGCAAATTATATTCACCGAGGTATGGAGTGAATTGATAAAAGGTAAGACTTTAAAAAATGTATTTAATTGTGATTTTTAAGTTATTTAAACACAAGCAGTGATCACCATACCATTTTGAAGGTCATATCGATCACGAAAACACCTATTATCCCGCAATTGTTCCACTTAGTATAAAAATAGTGAGCTTAGGTAGACTACGTGGCTAAAATGAAGAGTGCCTCATTGATCTAAAAGGATCCAGAGAAGACTAAGGACAACTTGGAATTCCCAGAAGCAACGCAGGAAGCTCAGAATGGCCTCAGCAGACAAAGAAAGGAAAAAAATTCAAAGTCCTCAAAACTCAGTGAAAGTGGCATCATCGCAAAGATCACGTTGCAAGATTTCCAACGACATAAATGGCTCGTCAAATGGAGTTACAGATCAAAATATATTTGCGGTCAAAATTTGGTGAACCTATCCTAGTCAATAGGGGATGAGTCAACATTTGTACTGGTGACATCAACATAAGTACAGGTTACGTCTGCATCCATATAGTGTTTGTGGCACATGAAGGAAGCAACATGTGTCATGATGACATCAACATGACATCATCATGGTGATGTGGCAACATCGGAGGTTGCCATGTGTCACTCATTTTTGTATTTTTCAGTCAATCCATGGACCAATGAAAAAGCGCCATGTGGCAGTCCGTACAACCACGTGGCAGACCATATAATGATGTGGCAGGCTAACATTGCAGGATGATGTGGCAGGTGACGTGGCAGGTGACTGTGCAGGTGGTTGGTGTGGCCCAATGGTTGGCTGCCACGTGGCCCAGTCATGGGTTGTCATGTGGTAGTGGGAAAATGCCCAGTGAGGGTCTGAAAACCGAATTTCAAAAATAAAAAAAGTGGGCCTGCCAGATCTGGCAGCCAAAGAGAATCCTCCGGTAAATCTAAACCACCTCCAAAGTTGGCGAACTGCCACTCCACATATATGCATATATGTTATAAAAAAAACACAAAATGGGAGACCCGTGGGCTCGACCCTGTGACCTCCCCCTATACAAATGCCTTAACTATAGCTCTGCCATTGTTGAGCCAACAGACTACCTTGTGTAGTTCGCCCCACTTTTTGGTTATAAGTCGAGTCTTTCCACGGACAGAGGAAGGAGGGACATGCGACGGTACGACTGGGCACGAGAACCGAGATGCAATATAGAGAATTAATTGCATGGAGTAGGCACAGAAATCGAGACAAGATTTCTCAAGCGCCTGGGAGTGCCAGAGTCGGATTGAGGCATGGAGACAATCATTTTTTGGTAATTCAATGGTGTTGTCTATTTTCTGATCTAAGCAAAGCTTTTGCAGCTTAATTCCAGAATGAGTTATACTTATGTATTTTTCCAAATTCCTTTGATGAGTTAATAAAAAGGCCTACCCATTTGAGAGAAGGACCCAGAGATGTAGTCCACCATGGACGAACTCCATTATCAAGTTTTTGTGTTCAGATTTGATGCTTAAGCCTCTTCATTATTGAGCTTTTCCTTCTTTAATGGTGCACTTTAATTTATGCTCATTTAATACAATTATTTATAAGTCACTTCAATGAAAAGATCTTGGATCATGTTGGTGTCAGAGAAGTCATCTTTGACATGAATTGTTGAGTGTGAATGCTTACTAGGGC
>SNQJ01S0143297.1:24498-43815 GCA_010110895.2 Picea sitchensis
ATGGCAAACTCAAAGATGTGAATGTTTGATTTGACGGACCTTTTTATAAAAGGTCGATGAATGTAAATTATGAATATGTGTTGCATGGCTAATGGGAGGGGAATGTGCTAAAATAGACCACAATGGCTAATGAGAGGTGGTGGAAGGGACCTGGAATGGTTTCTTTAACTTCCACCGAGCCAGTACCGTACTGGTTCTTACTTTCTCAAATACCAAAGCAACTCTCTGACCTTGGAATGGATTTCCCATCAGATTGGTAGGTGGGGAGACTCCTCAAGAGTTAATGAGGGGATGGGGGTGAATTGCCCATCTGTAACAACTCCCATACCTGACCACGGATGGGGAAATTTGTGCCACTTGAAATCTTGCAGAGAAAAGGCAAGAGAGGAAGTGTGGTAAGGGGCAGAGGAGAGAACGCGCATGACAGGGATCGTGGGGAAGAACTGGAGAAACTTTGGAAATATAGGGAGTTCTGAATAGAGGAGAAGGAGAGTAACCTTTGTCCTTGACTTCCGTTGAGATGGAAGTAGAAAAATGAACCTCAAGCATCGTGGTCTAGCTCAGGGGTGGCTAGTGGTAAATCCATTTGGAGTCACTGAGCCTACAGTTGGGTGGAAACGAGCACCCCTCTCAGCAGTTGCATCACACCTGGTGTTTCTAATAAGTATTTTATGCCTTGTATTTTGAATTGTATATCATGAATACATGTTCATGTTTATACGCCCATAATGATTTATGTGTGGAATGATTGCCTGGTGTTTTAGACTGGAAATAATGGACGTAGGTGTATACTTACGTGCCATAGTTGGTTTTTTACAAATGATTAAGTCTGGGGCATGAGTTTGCTCCATCAAGAATTTTCTTGTTTTCTTGATTCTCGTAATATTCTAGGAAGGCTCCTCGAGAGTACTCTCCCCCAGGAATTACCCCATAAACCTTGGAACCATATCGAACCTTTACCCAGAAACTCGACTAAGATCAGGGACAATTGCCCAAGAACTGTCTGAAGGTTCATGCAATCCAGGTTTGGAAATATTTTGCAAGAAAGAGTAGCTCTCTAAGGTCTCAGAGTCATGGGAGTTTGAAGTTCCGAGAGGTTGCATTTCGTAATTCAAGCTCAGAAAGGATAGCGAGCCCAACTATCGAAAGAGATTACCCCATCGTTTGGTCGATGAACGGTATGAATCCTTTCGGAAATACCCCAGATCTGTCAAATACCAATGGATCTAGAGGAGGAGAGTGCGCAAGGGGGATGGATCTGAACCGTCAGATCTAGCATCAATACCCGACAGTCGTTGGATCAGACGAAGGCGCATAGGGTTTAAACCCTTGAATATCCACACATTTGAAGTTCGGGGTTTGGAGCGATAAGGGATTTTGGAGTCGCTGCATTGCGAGCTTCCGGTTCACGAAATCACGCCAGCCGTCATATCTGTCGGAGGTCTATGGACCATCGGATCAGGGGAGTTTCATGGTCATTTATCTCATACATAAATTCCCATATCAGGAATTCAGGGATCGGAGTTTCAAGAGGTAAGGAAACTCTTTGTTGTGGATCTTCACGAGTCGTGAAATCCCGGTATGCAAAACCCCGAATTAGTTTAAGCGTGAATGGGTTTCGGCGTTTCGACATCTAGGAAACCCAAGGGAAAGATCCCTCATCTTTTCCAGTCGTGAAATCCCAGTATGCGAAACCCCGAATCAGTTTAAGCATGAATGGGTTTCGGTATTTTGGCACCCGAGAAACCCAAGGGCAAGACCCCTCATCTTTGCCAGTCGCGAAATATCGATATGTGAAACCTCAAATCGGTGGAAGCATGAATGGGTTTCAGCATTTCGGCACCTAGGAAACCCAAGGGCAAGACCCCTCATCTTCACCAGTCGCAAAATCCCGATATGCGAAACCCCGAATCGGTTGAAGCGTGAATGGGTTTCAACATTCCGACACCCGAGAAACCAAAGGGCAAGGCCCCTCATTATCACAAGTCACGAAATCTGGGTACGTGAAACCCTAACGCGCTCTATGGATGAGCCCTAGTTCACAGGGCAGAGTCATGTGGTAGAAGGAGGAGTCTCAAAAGAATCTGGACCATCCATTTGTAGGGACGCATGGTGAAGATCTAAAGCCACCGGGACTCTGGAGATCAGGGAAATAGGAGTGGAAACCTCGCCAGAAATCCTAAAAGATAGAATGTCGGGATTTAATCCAGGTCGTTGATTGAGCTAATGATCTGGATGATACTGGGCTTTCGAGTCCCAGGGATTTAAAAGAGAAAGGAGGAACACTTACATCACAATTTCCTGAATCGCGAAACCTCAAAAGCATTTAGAGGATTAGTACCAGGTCCTAGGATCGGTCATATGACAAGCGACCCAAGGGAGGAGCTAAGGAATCTATTGGATCCTTTCGGGTTTCGACATTTCGAAAGGCAGGGAACAGGGGAACGCTTGCATCACGATTCCCCGAATCATGAAAGCCGGAAGCGCCTTTTTGGTAAGGCCCGTGGTCACAACCAATGATCACATGGGGGAGGATATGGGAAGGGAGGGTCTGCGCTAAGCCCCATAGAAATTCGGGGATTCTGTCCCTTGAAGAAAAGACAAAAAAAAGAAGAAAAATCTTAGTTGCCGTAGTGGGTGTGTGACATGAGGGCTATAATAGGATGAGGGGTGTACATGTTTTATTATTATTATTTAATTTATTTATATAGTATATATAAAAAATATTGTATATATATTTTTAATTTTTCTATATTTTGTTTGTTTATTTTATTTATTTAAATTTCATTATATATATATATATATATATATACATAATCTTGAACTATATGGTAAAATTTAAATTCCCCCACCCCCCAAGGTTACTGGACGAAGTAATGTTGTATCTCCCTCATCCAGAGGTGGATTTTCGCCCAGGAATAGTCAAAATGACTGAGATGAAGTGTAGAAACTATCCATGGTATTCACCTTGATAAATTCAATGTGTTTTTTTAGGGAGACATTCCAGAGTGACATGTACTCCTAATTGGCCTGGAAACATGTGCTGGAAGGACTCGGTCTAATCATAGGCTTTTGGAGCCAAATTTTTGAAATCGTGGAGAGACCCATTTCAACTATAGGAATGCAGGCATGTAAAATCCTGTCCATTCTAGTGTCTAGCATAGAAATCATTTTTAATTTCCAATCTTTCTCTATTCAGTCCTCTAACCAACACTTTTGTGTGAGCCTTTCTGGGGCCATATCTCACTTATCTGGAGCTCGATTTGCACCAAACGAAAGGCAATAGAAATATGGTGGATAACACTATAACATGGGGACATAAATAATCATATTTTTGGCTATTTGGAATGAGGGAAAAACCTTCCAAGGTTCAAGCCCAAGGGGTCCGTTAATCAAATCAGGCCCAGATTAAGGCCTTCCTTAACCAACACTCAAGGAAGCTTATAGGAAGCAAGGGGGGGAGGGGGGTAAAACCAATTATAAAAATTTCCTAAAAAAAATAATTACTTTACATTCAACAACCAAATCCAATACCCCTTACCCTCCAAAGCAACACAAATTTTCCCTAAGTCATGGGCCTTCACTCCGGTGAATCCAACAATGTCCATTGATGGCCTTGGACACCATGAAGATACCTCATTTAAATATGAAAAACATGGAAACAATCAATGTGTCATTGGGATGACACAAATCCAAAGACAAATGTTGAGGTGGCAAACCAATTTTGTCATTTTTCCAAATGACTTTTTGTAAAAAGTTTTGTCTTAAATGATTCACTTTTTGGATTAAAATATTGTAACTAATGTATCAAACAAATTTGATTTGATTTCTTTTGGATAAGGACAAAGAACTTTAGGGTTGTTCCACTTGTCACTTTTCCAAAAGTGACGAGTGTCTTATGACCTAACCCTAGCTTTCTCCTCTCCTTTATAAATAAGAAGAAGACTTTGTACAAATGGAGGCTTGTTGAATAAATCATAAAAGATCTGTTGAATTTTCTCTAAAGAGTCTTAGTGTTTGCTTGTACTTGTTCTCCTTTGGTTGGTGCACTTGTCTGATTGTTATTTAAGGGTTGAGGGGTAGTAGTAAATACTTTTCATGTTAGCTATCTCCAAAAGGGGTTAATTAGCTATGTATTTCTTGTTGCTTCCTTTGGTTTAGCTTGTCAGTTTTCATTTAATAACAAATATATTTAACTTGTTTAAAGTGGTTTTGTGCAGATTTTCTGAAGGATCTAAGTATTTCAGCCATAGTTAGTGTTTAGGAGGTTTAGGGGTCCCTTATGATATCCCTCAAAACCCTCTTTGCTTTGTTGATTATTGTTGTCTACTTCATCTCATTTCATTCTTCTTTTAACTTAAAAATTTATGTCATTTATATTGTTGTCCTAAATAGGAAAATTGACCATTTTGATCAATTTACCCTTCCAAGACAACCATCTTAGTTGGTTGTTACATTGATCCAGAAGGCTCCTTAGGTCCAAAAAATGCTCAAAAATGAAAGTTCTCGGAATTGAATGAAACCAACTCCATTGTGACAGGCTCGTCACACTGATTTCGGACATATATTTACTTTCTCAAATGGATGTTGTATGTGAGATTTATCACACTATGACCGTTTTCTCAAACATGTGAAAAGTCAACATAAAAAACGTCAATGATGACGTCAGCATGACATCACGATGCTGACGTAGCATTGAGACATGTGGCAACATAGCAATAGTTTGACTAGGCACAGGGAAGATCCACTCAGAATTTAACATGTGGCACTATGCAGGCAAATGAAGAGGTGTCAAGTGGCCCATACGTGGGCTGCCACGTGACACCCTATCACTGGATGACAATTTTAAAAATTTGTTGGGGTTCATGGGATTCAAACCCATGACCCATTACTCAAGAAATGATTTGGGAGAGGTCCTTTACCAGCGTGCCATGATTTGGTGTTTATTACTACCACCCATTTCATACTATGTAAATTGCAATGGTGAAAGAAGGCAGAAGGGGGTTGGGGCCAAGCCCCAGCCCGTGGATCTATACACCCCATAACACCATAACTACGAGCATGCCTCACCATACCAGTCAACAAAGGGGGCGTCTTTCCCTTAACCACCCAAGCGCGCATTGGTAGCACCCTCCACCATACAAATCGTGGCTATAACCGTATGTTGGGCGTGATTTGTGGGCCCGGTCCCATGTAAAAGTGCCACATGACCTTTATTTGAGGGATAGGGGCTAGCGTGTAGCCCAAAGGGCTGGGATTGGCCAACTTATTGCCATGTGACTTATATTTTCACTCGCGCCCAACCCTCTTGGGCTTATTTTGATTTTTTATGCACAATTGGGTTTATTTCCCTATAGTTTGGCCCAGATTGGGCCATTTTTTGAGGATATTTTGGCCATTTGAAGGGGAATTTGATCCCCAAAAGAGGCCAAATTCTTGCGGGAATTTGGGCTTCCTCATCTGAGCCTAAAAAATATATAAACCAATCTTATTGATCCTGAGGGGGGACTTTTGTGTGCAGGGATTTGGAAGAGAAGCTTATGTAATTTACCCATTTCTCATGTTTTGAGGGGCATTGAGTCATGTTTTGAGAGGAGGTTATTGAGGCATGTATGTATCTGAACAAGGAGGTCTTTTACAACAAATCATAAGCCTTTTGTAACAACAAAGATCCATTGTAAAGATAAATTGAGCATTTGAAGAGCAATAAAGAGGTCCTCCACTTGGAAGTGGGCCCAGAGACGTAGCCAAAGATTGGTGAACTCCGTTAACAAGTTCTTGTGTCTATTTCTCTTTCTTATTTTTTTATTATCTTCTCTTATTTGCAGCTATTTTTATGATGATTAAACTCTTTAATCATTTATGAGCATCAAGTAAAAGTCATAATTGTTATTCCGCAACAATTCGTAGAGTTTATGTAATTCACATTCTTATCGATCCGATGCATAAAGTACATAAAATTAACTTGTTGTTTTGTTAGTAAAACCTCTCATTTTGGATCAAGTTTAAAGGTATCATAGCATTTGGTTTTGAAGGTTTGACAGGAATTGCAAGCATTGGATGCTCACTAGATCCAAACTTAGGCAAGGAGAAGACCAACTTGAGGCTTTTAATCCAGAGATTCAAAGGAGACCTCATAAACAAGAGATGTCTTCACCGAGGAAGCTAGGTCCTTATGCTTATGAGGATGATTTCTTCGAGGCTTTTCAATTGATGAAAGCCATGGTAGAGGAACTTTACCATGAAAGAGGACAATGAAGAATTCCAAAGGTTGAAGAAAGTGAATCTTTCGAAAGAGCAGAACGAGGAGTTGGAGTTGGTGGACCTTCAGAACCTTCTTCCCCTTCATCCTCATCATCTACAAGTGAAGCAAGTGTACATTCCTCCAAGGATAAGCAACCTAAAAAAACTCATCATTCTTCGAATATGCCTTTATTAAAGCTTGATGTAAAGTTTAATTTACTCACTTGTGATGGTGAATTAGATGTAGAAAAGATAGATAATTGGGTTAGACAACTTGAAGTCTATTGCAGGATACAAATGATTGTTGATGATGAAACAAAGATCCAACTTGAAAGTCTCAAATTGGGAGGCACAACTCTCATATGGTGGGAAAGCAAAACTAAATATGATCTCAAGAAAAATGGTAAAACAATCTCTTCCTGGAATGATTTTATCACTACATTGAAGAAACAATTTTATCCGTTAGCATACATGCAACAGGAAATGATGAATTGACAAAGTTTAAGGCAAGCTAAGAATCAAAGTTTACAATATTATACTCAAACATTTCGTAAGAAAGCATTAAATTTGGGTATTCCTTTATATACACAAGAGACACTCCTAGAATATATTGGTGGTTTACATTCTTATCTCAAGCACACTATTCTTATGTTAAATCCTTCTAACTTTGATGAAGTATGTGTACAAGCCATTCACATTGAATCAAGTAAAGGGAATGTTGGTGATAGTGTTTCTACATACACTTGGMAAGGAAAGGATTCAGGGAAAAGAAAAGATAAAGAGAAGAAGATGGGCACAACAAGAAAGGAGAAGCCTACTTGTAARCATTGAAAGAAGGTAGGCCATGATGAAGCTCATTGTTGGATTTTACATCCTGAKTTGAAGCCAAAGAAGTATGTCAATCAAGGGAGAAAKAATACCACAACTGCAATAGTTCAAGTGGATCTGGGATCAGACTCCGGTGATGAGACAAAAATTGTAGCTATGGGAATCTGAGGTATAAATTMTGTTGCAAGTACTAGCTCTTCTAATTCAGATGTTGTAAATGATGAGTGTAAAAGGGGTGAAATTTTCCACATAAGGGTCATAAMAAATAATGTTAAAATTGATACTCTTGTAGACAGTGGATCACAAGCCAATTTAATCAGTGAAGAGGTTGTAAATAATTTGGGACTTGAAACTAAGCCACATCCTAGACCATATCCATTGGGATGAATATGTGGTGATAATAATTTGCAAGTAACCAAGCAATGTAAAATTAAGTTTGCAATCACTTCTAATTATGTTGATGAAGTAGAGCTTGATATAGTTCCACTAGACATATGTGGAATTGTCCTGGGAATCCCATACCTTTATGATAGAAAAGCCATATTCTACAGGGAGGAAAATAAATATTGCTTCAAGAAAGATGGGAAAGAGTACATTGTTCATGCTCATCGCATAAAAACTAACAAATCTTTTGCAACTACAGGGAAGTTAAAAAGAATGGTAAATGCAAGCAAAAGTTAAACACTTATGTCTGTAAAAAATTGAGAAGTTAGTGATGCTAAACATCAGATGGTTCAATATGTTTCTAACAATCATGAAGTGCCACAAGAAGTACAGCATGAGGTTCAGCTGCATATTGTTCCTATTTAGAAGGGGAAGCATGCTTTTTCATTCTCATTAGCATATTCAATATTTTTGTTTAGTTTGTTGCTATTCAGTGGTGTATGGCTTCTAAATGCAACAAAGAATGTAGATGATTGTGCAATAAATGGGATGATTACTTTGATAAACAATGCTATCTCAGTTTTTATGTTTGTTGTGATTAATCAGGTGATCATTGTCCCAACAGAAAGGATGGATGTTACAAGACAAGTGGGGAGACAATACCCTCACTTCTTACCTGAGTAAAACAAGACTTTTGGTGGTCCAAAAGCTTCCAAGTGGGGAGGAATGATCCAGGAGGCTCCCCAGGTCCAGAAAATGTTCAAAAATGAAAGTTCTCAGAATTGAATGAAACCAATTCTATTACGACCGTCTCATCGCGCTGATTTCATCCATATATTTAATTTCTCAAACAGACGTTGTATGCAAGAGTTATCACACTCTGATCGTTTTCTCAAATAGGTAAAAAGTCAACAAGTCAACAAACAAAAATTCAATGCTGACGTCAGCATGACATCACCATGATGACGTAGCATTGAGACAAGTGGAAGCATAGAAATAGTTTGATTGGGCGCAAATCAGATCCACTCAGAAGTTGACATGTGGCACTATGCAAGGCAAATGAAGAGGTACCACGTGGCCTAGACGTGGGCTGCCACGTGGCACCCTATCACTAGATGGCAGTTTTAAAATTTTGTTGGGGTTCATGGGATTCGAACCCATGACCCATTACTCGAGAAATTCTTTGGGAGAGGTCCTTTACCAGCACTCCATGCTTTGGTGTTTATTACTAGCACCCATTTCATACTATTTAAATTGCAATGGTGAAAGAAGGCAGAAGGGGGTTGGGGCTAAGCCCCAACCCGTGGATCTATACACCCCATAGAACCATAACTATGGGCGCACTCCACCATACCAGTAAACAAAGGGGGCACCTTTCCCTTAACCACCCAAACACGCATTGGTAGCACCCTACACCATACAAATCGGGGCTATAACCGTATGTTGGGCGCGATTTGTGGGCGCAATCCCATGTAAAAGCGCCACATGACCTTTGTTTGAGGGATAGGGGCCAGCGCGTAGCCCAAAGGGTTGGCACTTGGCCACCTTATTACCATGTGACCTATATTTGTGGGCGTGCCCAACCCTCTTGGGCTTATTTTGATTTTTTATGCACAATTGGATTTATTTCCCTATAGTTTGGCCTAGATTGGACATTTTTTAGGATATTTTGGCCATTTGAAGGGGGATTTGATCCCAAAAAGAGGTCAGATTCTTGTGGGAATTTGGGCTTCCTCATATGAGCCTAAAATATATATAAACCAGGCTTATCGAGCTTGAGAGGGGACTTTTGTGTGCAGGGATTTGGAGGAGCAGCTTATGTAATTTACCTATTTCTCATGTTTTGAGGGGCATTGAGTCATGTTTTGAGAGGAGGTTGTTGAGGCATGTATGAATTTGAAAAAGAAGGTCTTGTAAAGCAGATCATAAGCCTTTTGTAACAACAAAGAGCCATTGTAAAGAGAACTTGAGAATTTGAAGAGCAATAAAGAGGTCCTCCACTTGGAAGTGGGCCGAGAGACATAGCCAAAGATTAGTGAACTTTGTTAACAAGTTCTTGTGTCTATTTCTCTTTCTTGTTTTGTTGTTATCTTCTCTTATTTGCAGCAAGGTTTATGATTATTTAACTCTTTAATCATTTATGAGCATCAAGTAAATGTCATAATTGTTATTCTGCAACAATTTGTAGAGTTTATGTAATTCACATTCTTATCGATCCGATAAATAAAGTACATAAACTTGACTTGCAGTTTTGTCAGTAAAACCTCTCATTTTTGGATCATACATAGCTGTAATTTATAATTTTCCATTTTATTTAGTTCAATTATGTTATTGAAAATCACTAAAATTTCATTGCTTGCATGTTAGGAGTTAATCGATTGCCTATTATGCTTCTCACAAGCAGTAGGGAGCCAACTGAAGGCTTGTTTGAGGCAAAGAGGCCAACATGATAGTAAACAAAAACATCAGGAAAAACCTATAAAATCCTTCCCCCACTCTCAATTTCACTGTTATTCTGATTTCATTTAATTTCACAAACTTTGCACATGTTTCAGCGTAATTATACCATGTTTGTGTAGAGAAAAACATGTGTTTTCATGTAATATTATGTTCATAAACAATCTGAATTTTCTCTTTGTATGTTATCATTCAATTTAAACAAAAAACTAGTTGAGGCTCTAATGCATATGGCGGTTATGCGGTCCACAAAGAGCTTCAACCACATTTCTTTGGGTTGAATAGCACAACTTTTTAGGATATCTTTGATTGAATTTATTCGAATACCATGCCACCCGAGATGAAGAAAAAATGTGTATAACTTTGTGATTAGGTGATGGTTGGGTTCCCCCGCCATCATACCTATTGTGATTAATGTCAATTTTAGTAGGGAGGGTGAACTCGTATTCACTTACATTGTTTATTTTCTCTTTTTTAAACTTTCAGGTTGTTTCCCCTAAAGCGACCATTCAAAATTAGCAAACAAAAAACACCAAAAACATGCAAAAAACTCGAAAACAAATCCAGGCATATACCCCACAAAACACAAAAACTAAAAACACTATATTATCTAGCTATTAAATATATATTTATACATATATTTTAATCTTATATAAGTTATATAGATTTCAATTTTTGTTGACCAAGAGACACGCTTGTGAAAGCAAGACATGATTTTTCCATGTGGATGGCTTGGTCTTTCAATACATGCAATTTCAGTTTCTAGATTACTAAGAATGAAAGACAGGGATTTTTTAGTAGGATCCCCTCAAAATTTGTCTACTTGGTATCAATCGAGTGATCTTGATTTTCTCTAGTAAATCACATGGTAAATAAGTTGATTAGCTTAGCTTGGTTGGAATACTACTCTTCTTGTGTAAGCTCAGCTAAAAATCCCTAGGGGGGGTCCTGAGCCTCTTCCTTTGTGCAAGTATCCTTCTTCCATCCAAGCAGGTTTAAGATCCTGAAAGTGGTAGTGATGAGAAGGGGCTAATTCCTCCTTCTCTGAACTGCATGGGGCACTCTTTGTTCTAGCCACGTGATATACCTAAGCTCACTCTTTTTATACTAAGTGGAACAATTGCAGGATAATAGGTGTTTTCCTGATCAATAGGGCCTTCAAAACGGTATCGTAACCACTACTTGTGTTTAAATAACTTAGAAATCACAATTAAATACATTTTTTAAAGTCTTACCTTTTGTTAGTCCACCCCATACCTCAGTGAATATAAGTTGTAGCTAATTACATCCTCATTACATAACTGTTATATCTTACTAAAGGGTTGTTATTTTATTTCTAGATCCCCTTTTAGACCCTAAAAAATATTTGGACCAATTTCCAAGCAATTACGGGCAATACTGAGCCATTCCGAGCTTGTTCCCTTGAGTTATGAGTCCTGAACAACTTGTTGTTCATCACTTACAACCACCTTAAAATACCTTATTGTAGCTTATTAAAGGAGTTTTGGATCTTGTTTTTCATTAATTTTGTATAAGCCATCCATCGAGCTATTATTTGGAACCCCGAGAGATAATCTCAGACCTTTTCTCAAGGCCTTAAGGGAGCAAACAACTTGTTGTTCTCTTTTATTAGTTTTTTGTCCTAAAAATCGACAAGGTTTTTTTTTATCCCCTTGTCTATAATTTTCACCCCTAGGAAATTTTGTCCACCCAGGAAGATGAGGGAGGAAAATACACATGTTGGGTGGTCCTAAGAGAGACTATTCATGAGTCTTTCACCTCTCCTTTTCCCCCTTTTCATCGCCTCAGACACATGACCATATAAGGTGCGGGTAGTCTCTGCCTTGTGTTGAGCTATCAAAGAGGTTGTAACTGGCTTCACATCCGGATAGGCGTGATCTACCCTAATGGATAGATGTTTCTTATAAAACTCATCTCTTCTTCTTGTTTTCTCTTTCTTTCATCTTCTCGTTGAAGCCTCAATGCTTCAACTTCCTTTTATAACCTCACATTTTTCATCATCACTACTATTGCTACTACTCTAGCTTCCCTTTCCATTCTTTCTTTCTCAACTTGTTCATTATCCCTTCCCTCCTTTTCTATTGGTTCTTTTATTTGTCCTTATTGGCTCTGGATCTGGCACCCATATTGAAGGTTACCTCTTCCAAGTATATGGCCCTTCTGTAGATTTATTCATCTTTCCATACCTAGTTCTAGTAAGGCCATCTATACTTGCAAGCTCGATAATGTTGGATGGCCACATCTAGGGGATCGTGCCTTCTGAACCTGTTTTCACCAAAATGGAAAGTGTCTAAAGTCTCTACCTTAACCACCTCTTCTTTGACATGTTTAAATCTATAGGCTCCCACATTGAAAAGCAGTGGAGGCCACAAGGATTCCTTATCTCAAGCAAGTGTTTCTTTGAATATGTGCATAAAGGTTTAGTAGGCCACTTCCTAAAATGGTAGTTTATCAGGATTGAACTTTGGGAGAAAATGTGGAGCTTTGGTAGATTAAAAATATTTGATGTATGTCCCTTATTGCTTTGGTAGATTAAAAATATTTGATGTATGTCCCTTATTCGATGACACACTAGTCGCCAATTTCTCTAATCGTCTGCATGGATTTTTCTGACATACACTTCATGAGCACACAAAAGATCAACTGATAAAGTGGAGCTAAAAATTACTTGAAAATGTGCATGTAATGAATTCTGTATCGATGCTTCCATAGGTTTTGACAGTAAATGTGAACGGGAGCCTCACTCAACTGCCACTTCCATCCCATTCTAGCAAAATGGTTGACCACATAGGTAATATCCAGAAGGTATCATGACATAAATAATTTTGGGTGTGCCCTTGGGGTTGTATGTTTGGCCTTGGAGATGGCCTACCCCATGAATCTAAATAAAATGCACCCAAATTAAAAAATGGTGCTTGTTTTTTTATTGCATATATTTTCGAGACCCAAGACTCCCTAAACTAAGTGGTATGCTCCTTCTCATATAGTCTATTGATGAGGTTCACTATAATCTTGAAAGGAGTCCTTAAAAAGTTTGTAGGATACATTTTGATCCTTTTGGCCTTGAAGGATTTTGGGTTCACCCACAAACTCTGTATAAGGTCCCTACAATTCAAAGGGAATTGCAACATCTAGTCATCATCAAGGTCTACTTCAACTGGTGGGAATTCACAACATACATCTAAGGATGATGTCTGGAATGAAGCACTGACTTTTCTATTGGTGTATATGATCAACTAGTTATCAACATCTTCCCAGCTAATGAGCCAAGAGATGACCTCTGCATAAGGAAATACAATAGGTTTGACAACCACCTTTTGTAGTTGTGATTGCTTGATAGATTGGTATACACCAACATTAGAGTTGGTGTGACCAAGGAGGAGTGGTAGCTCTGGGAAGGTCTCTTCTCTGAACATTTGATATAAATATCCCCATTTGTAAACTATTATTGTATCAACGCAACATCTAGTAGCTCCATAAATGGGCCCAAAAATACCAATATATAATGCCACGAAATTAGCTTCTCCTCACGTGGTTTAGATTCACTACTCCTTTTGTTTTTTTGGATATTTTATAGGCCATGTCTGAGTCCTGTAACTAATCCATTTCAAAAACAAGAAACATTAGTGATGTTAGATATAAATAGAAGTAAAATTCTTGTGTAGGGAGAGATCCTTCTAAAATAGAGAAACAAGGGAGATGGCAGGTTTCTTATATCCAATATCAGACATTTTAGAATTTTTTTTGTCATTGTATTCAATTATTTTGGTTGTATCCTTCATGGAGATAGTAGGTTGAGCATTTTAAATATTGGCTTGAGCATTTGAAATATTGGCTTGAGGGTGAGTGGTGCATGTAAGAAAATAAAATGAAATGAATAATACTAAGCTCCAGGATATTACTCGATTGAATTTTGTAATTTCGTTAGATTTTCATGTATGGAGGTCTAGAATTTGCATTGAGGAGCCACTTTACACCCTTTTGGTTATATATGAGTCATGGGTCTACTCTAAGTCATGGGTCTACTATGTCGCACCAAAACAAGTTTTGATTGCATTGTATCACATCAAAACAAGTTTTATGAAATTGCAATAAGTCATGATTTAACAAATTTTTCAAGATGCGACAAGTTGCACTTGCTAAAAAAGGGTTAGAACAAAATATCAAAAGGAAATTTCAAGACTTGATAAAATCATCGAAGAGTGTCTAGGACTTATTCAACTTGAAAATTATTCTAATTCATTATGATCAGCTTGAAAGACAGATTCAAAGGCCAAAAATTGGAGGGTCCCCAACCTCCTTTTTCTTTTATCATGCAACAAAGGAAAAAGGGTATGGGGAAGTTGTTTCTTCCTCAACATGTTCTTTAAGACAAAGAAATAGAGAAGAAGAAACAAACCAAATTGGAATAATATCTGGAAGTATTCTTTTTCTCTTTTGTTTCCTTGAGCAACAACGAGAGAAACAAAAATCAACGATACAAATACACTTCAAGACTTACATGCAAGTAAACATCCAACATCTTACTCTTTCTTTGGAAAGGTTAAAATTTTCCATCAGTTAGACACTAAAACAATATCAACATACATCCATTTAAACAATGATTTTCGCTAAAACAATATCAACATACATCCATTTAAACAATGATTTTGGGGAAGGGAAAACATTAATATTCATATTAAATCAATAAATTAAGAGCATGACCTTACAAACTCTAAAGATGGTGAAATATGGAGGAGGGTGCCTTCTTTTATAGCCAATGAGAAGGCAACAAAACATGGAATTTAGCAATATCCTCCATGAGTATGTGTTAGCTAAGTTTTACAAGAGTCACCACTTCAATGGTTTCCATTATTGAGCTTTTTGACATGCTCTTGCATGCTACCATGAACCTTTTTCTTAAATTTGTTACAATCTTGTGAATTTTTAGAACATACACACAGACCTTTGTGAGTATCAAAAGATTACCCATAATTATCCCTGTTTTCAACAACTTTTATGGAAAACTTTTGCAATTTTGTCATTAACATTCCTTTCAAATATTTTAATAACTACCCCTCAATCATTTTAAAAAAAATGTAGTTTATCTTGTGATGAATAAAACCATACATAACATGCATTAACTTTACACATCTCATCCTTATTAAATTTTAAAATGCACTCACTTCTCTCTATTCAACTAAATATAAATTTATAACAAGGCTGTGGGGCAGTGTAGTCCCTGCCAACGAGGTTAGAAAGCAAATTGTGGAAAATGGGGTGGAATTGTAAATGAAACGAAGTGTTCGGTGCAAAATGTATATCATGGAAATTTTGTGTGCAACATGTATATCATGGAAGATGGGGAAAAAGTAAATGAGGGTTGGAAGGCAGAGCACCATCTATTTTTTGAAAGTATATAACAAACCTATTTTTTTTTAAAGTATATAACAAAGTAAAAAAATTGTTTATAGTGCAAGAATAAATTTGGAAATTTAAAAGCATTTTCCATATGGATTGGTGAAAGATAAAAATATATGATGACAAAAAATTAATAGGAGATAAGAAATATAAAAAAATTAAATGCATTTGTGAACATGGGGTATAAGTAAATGACGGTTGCATTGTTGAGCACCATTTATTTTGAAATATATAAAAAAAGAAAAGAATGTAACACATAAAAGAGTAAATGTGTTTTCCATACAGACTGGTGAAGGATAAGAATAAAATTATGTAACATATTTAAAATTAAATGCATTTTTCATACAGAGTGGTCAAAGATAAGAATAGAGTCTGTAACATATAAAAATTTAAATGAATTTTTATTTGAAATCTGTCAAAAAATAAAAGTTTGTTACATACTGCTGGAAATTTTGAAATATACAAAAAAATTAAACTCTGTTACATATAAACCGGAATTTCAATGCGTTTTTCATGTAGACTGGGATTGGGGCTCCCACGGACCATTAGAGAAATATGTACAAGAAACAGGATCATGGAAAGAAGATAGAGTGCAATAGCTGCAAAAGACAATAAATGGAAAGGTATAAGTGTTTTCCTATACATATGTATTTAAGAAACTGGAATAACTGGGTTGATAAACAAAGAAGGATGTGATGAGTAAACTTACATTGAGGGTACATATGATCCCTTTGGCTATTTTCTTGCGGCTGTCGTTTCATTGAAGTTGCCGACGACTGCGGTTTCAAGGATGTCCTCCACAGCTGCTGGAATACTGGCAACTGGTTGTTGCCTTTTGTCGGCGGTCTATTTCAATTGCCTTTCGATCCATTCTTCAATGTAGCCTCTCATCGGGGCGATGTTGATATCATTCCAGATTTTTATGTTGAAAAGATCGTTTTCTAATTCCTGAAAGTCGATAGAAAGATTAGAGAGAGACTGATGAATTTCCTCATTCTGTATTACATATTTGACTAGCCAGTCGTGGACGTGAGCTTGATCAAATTGAAGGATGCTGTAAAAATTTTGCAGAGAGAAGGTCTTAAACATAACAACTTGTTTATCGAACTCTTGCCTGGTTAAGGGCAAAGAGTTTGTGATTAAGTGGGGGTCTTGGAAGTCATAGGTTTTCCCAGCTAAGTCTATATTTGACATCTTTGTGAATAATATATCTTTCTCCGATATGGGTTGTTCACATGACTGAACAATGAGATGCAGGTTCTTTACTTTTTCTTTCCAACATGCATTCAATTGGCTGATGCAGTTTTTTGATGGAAGAACTTCTTCTCTTATTTTTATTTCTGTCATATTGTTGACAATCTTGCCAAAAGGGATGACTATTTTTAAAAATAATTTTTCTTCATCTTTTAATTCAGCCTACAAAAGATTGAGCAAGCTATGTGCCCTGGTTCCAACGGAAGTGATGGTTTGTGATATTTTCCACGCCTCAGTAACCAGTTCCACTCTTTTTTTTATATTGTTCTCCACATATCCTTTACAAGATGCGAGCAGGGTGGAGGATGTTTTTACATTGGGTGCAGGGGTGCCAGGCATGGCTATTGACAAAGGATTGACAAGCAATGGCATAGGAATGAAAGCGTCTTCCAATTCCTTGATTTGGTCCTTCAGTCTGGCATTCTTGGTCTCAATGCATCCAATGGAATCATGAAGTGCTTCTTCGGTTGCGGTGTGAAGTTGACAGATTTGGGATGGCCACATATTGGCAATGTCAACCTCTGAATGAGATTTGCCTTTCTTATTTTTAACATTTTTTTTTTTTTTCTGAATTATCAATTTTTTGTTCCGACTATCAAAAACAGCGCTCTGGAACACGAAGGATTCATCTTCGTCAAAAATTTTGGTAACAGATATGTCCATTGGATGGTTATGGTGGATGGCATCTCTGGGATGATCAAGGAAGCAGATCATGGTATCCAAATCAGTGTCAAGTTCCATGTTCTCACTCTGAATTTTCGGCTCTTCCGCCTGCCCCACATTTTTTTTTCTCTTCTTCTCTACTGGAAGCTTGTGGGAACTATCAATTTTAGAGTGAGGAGGGTCGTTATCTCCTCCTCCGTTTGAAGAAATCTGGGTTTCTTTGTTGCTATGATGGGTTGTTGGAGCGATGCTCTGAGATGTAGTACTTTTTGGAGTGGTATTTGTGGATTGAACACTCTTGTCACTGGGGCCTTTACCCTGTTGCATGTACAATTTAGTGTAGCTTTGCATTGTCTGTACCTTGTCGACATCATATGCAGGACCGTTGTCGCCACTGTCTCTGTTTTTGGGCAGGTGTTTATTTACAAAACAATCGCCGAGGCCAAGTGTTTGTAAATGTTGTCTAAAAATATCATAGGGGTCGAATCCTCTTATGTCTTCAGCATATCTCAGTTTGGAGATGTTAGAATGTGCTGCGAAATCATCAATTTTGTTGACATTTTTCAACACGAACTCCCCTATTTTCCAAGTTAGAGGAATGAATTGTTTTTTTTTTCTTCCTTTGGAACAGATGGAACTAATAGTTGTATTGACGTGCTACTTCTGCAATAAACATTTTGTCCGTAATGTGACATGGAAGGAGAGCAGGTTTTTCCGTGGAGCCAAAAATTCTTATGACAGTGTAATTATCCAAATGTTGGAGTGTCCCTTTCTTGTCCAAAAAACTAGTTGCATGTTCAGATATGCGGGGATCATCTTCTCCTAACAAGAAAACTTTGAAAACAAACAAGAAGCCATTAAAAACCTCATAAAAATAGTGGGAAGCCTTGGTACCAGAACGTTACTGGATGGAATTCGTGGTTGACATTCTTGGACATAGGCAGTTGTGGAAACCGATAGGAATGTGCTATTGCAAAAACTAAATAGGATGACATATAAAATTTCTTTTCCCTTTTGTAGCTTGACAATTGGGAAGAGATTTCATGGGAAATTAATCTACCCCAATCAAAAATGGCTTGTTCATTGAATGTGAAATACAAAATATAAAGAGCCATGCGGGAAACAGTAGTTGTGGACTCCTATCTCGTTATTCTTGTAAACAGCTAGGGAATTTCGTGAAATGGATTTCTAAATGAACTAACCTGCTTGCTTGTAATATCTTCAGGAACTAGATTAGGGTTTTCCAGAAAAAGGGGCAAGAGGTCCAATCCATTGTTATCCTTTGCTAGGAACTCTTTGCAATATTCTCCTCTGAACATCAATGTTGGCTCCGACAATTTCAACATCTGGCGGAAGACCTAAGGTGACAAAGAAACAAAAGAGCGGTCCTGCAGTGGAGTAATTCTTTTCTCTACAATAAATTTATCGACGCACCAAGGGACTAGGTCCTTACAGTAAAAAACCTTAGGGACACAACCTGCATGAGCAATCCCGGAGGTCCAAATTACTTGTTTCTCTACGAAAAAAGTTGAGTAATAAGAAAATGCCCTGGACCAGTGGAAGTTCTGGTCCTCGCACCCGAAGATGTTCATTGTATCTCCATAGAACTGTTGTCGAGTTGATGCCATAGGTTTATGAGAAGGTTTCTTTGCTACAAATGATGGTTTAAATGAACAGTTAGAACCAATAATGTAACTTTTCGGTAAATCTTGGTTAAATGCTTATGAATGGGAAAGCTCCTCGAGCCTTTCACTGATTAATGAAAATATGTAATGGTGGTGCATGATGAATTGTTAGCAGTAAAGTTTATTTATTGTATATTTAGAAATGCAAAGGTGGTGGGTACGACGAAGAGAAATTAAGGAATGGAGGTTTCGTGAATGTGTGAAGGCCATGCTGTCTGAACAGGATTTCATGATTTTGAAATGAATACTCGAAAGGGATAATATAATCCCCCCACAAATTTTGGTTTAATGCGCATCAATACAAGATGTCCTCGAGCCTTTCGCCCATAAATGACAATCTATATAGTTTTTGCATGATGACCTGTTAGAATTAAATGCCAGT